>JAGDQP010003928.1:61305-89531 GCA_022664845.1 Lepisma saccharinum | reverse complement strand
GATACGAAATTTGGCATAAAGGTGTATTAACAAGAGTAGTTTAGGAATAATTTACATTTTTGAAAAAGTTGTTAACTTGGATCAAAATGGCCGCACAAAAACCTTTTCCACACCATTCGAGCTATAGAAACGAAATTTGGTATGAAGGTGTACCATCACAAGTAGGTAACGGCAATGTAAGAAAACTTTTTAAAAATCGCTTTCTTTAATTCAACATAGCCGCCCAAATACCATTTTCCAAACCACTGAAGCTAGAGAAACGAAATTTGGTATGAAGGTGTACCATCACGAAAATGTTTCAATTAATGGATCAAACCACAGCTATGAGCGTGCAGCCCCCGAGGCGATATGGGAAAAGGTCTGCACAGCATGGGGCGTTGTCCCCAGAAAGTCTGATCACAATAAAGGGGGCGTAGCCCTAAACATTTGAAGTTGGGGCGCACACGGAATTCTGGGGCAGCACACCCAGCGAGGCGAACCCAGTGTATATGTACATGTATGAAAAGCTGTGAAATCCGAGCAAAACATCAGGTGATGTTCAAGCCTTAGGGTTGGTGGTGGTGGATTTTAGGGCCGCCAGCAGGAAGCAAATTTGCTGTATCATCACAAGTAGGTTACAATAAATATGGCAAAGCTTCCCTATGTTTCAATAAACCTCTCATTCTCACGGGTGGTGGGTATGGGAAAAAATCTGCAACATGGAAGCACAGTGTCCTGGAGAGTGGTTACGATAAATGAGCGTAAGTACCCAAAAACTCGAAGATTGGGGCGAGGACCTAAACGAGGCCGAGCGAGCGAGTATATATATTATACACGTACAAAAAGCTGTGAAATCCGAACAAAAACACCAGAGGTGCAAAAAGTGGAGCCAAGTTCTTTAGCCCTAAAAAGGTGTGAGATGGGAGACGGATGAGCCAAGTTCCTTAGTGACAGCATGTAACAGGAACAAAGGAACTTGGCGCGAGGTGGCAAGGTTCATGATCCTCAAGCCATAAGGGTGGTGGGGATCCTAAAACCCACTACGTCCACCGCCACCAACCCTAAGGCTGTTGTCAGCTCGCCCCAAGTTCCTTTGTTCCTGTTACATGCTGTCACCAAGGAACTTGGCTGATCCGTCTCCCATTTCACACCTTTTTAGGGCTAAAGAACTTGGCTCCACTTTTTGCACCTCTGGTGTTTTTGTTCGGATAAATTATTCTATAACTAGCTATCGTTCTTTTATTCTACCTTATGATAAGCGCATATAAATTTAGGTGTGTTTTTTCAGTAAAAAGCTAATTTCGATTTTTTAGCGTTTGTTCACTTCTTCAAATTGTTGGTTTATTTTTTCTAAACTATGTGAATTTTATGGACTGTTTAATGTGCGTACTGTTTTCACTGCCTCAAAGGAAGAAAAAGTCTAATCGCAAGACTTTTAGATTAGAAAATAGTCTAACTTAAAAGATTAGGTTAGACTAGCTCCTTCGAAATCGGAAAATAAAAGGAGTTTCTCTTAAAAAAAAACTTTAGGTGAAGGAGTACCAAACCCGGGATCACTGAATCCCAAGTCCAATGCCTTACCCATTTTATATTACCATTTTGTTAAATCTGAATTGGACTAAAGAATCAAAATAAACGGAAAATATTACAAGAAACGTTAAATGCAAATAAAGTTATAAAACAAATTAAACAATAACATTTCAAAATAACCTATTTAAAATATAAATAAAATATAAACCATTTTGAAAATAAAAACTTGCGATGAACTGGTATCGAACCCGGGACCACTGAATTACAACACCAACGCCTTATCCATTACTCCACTTAGCTAACTATCACCCAGTGCCTTCTAAGAACTCTTTATATCAATTCCGTACACGAGTAACAGATGCTACTCATTACGTAGTGTTCACACGTCATGATTTTCCTCTCTGCAGACAAGTCTCTTTCGTTTTGTTCCGTTCTCCCAGCAGTTCTGTTTGTTTCGAAAACAGGACACAGTGCGTTTTACCATTAATAAGCTTCGGAGAAAAATGGCAGCTAAGCCAGTAACTATTTTTCATCGGTTGTAGCAGTCATAGCAATTTATCCCATGTAGCAGTGAAAAATAGCTGCTACGCTAGTTTTACCAATCTCTATTTCGCACCTATTTTTGAAGGCTTTACTATTATTATTTTTTTGTTGCTTTCTTTGTGTATTGTATAAATGCGCCATCCCTTCAAGATATCAAATCGGGCATAAAGTAGATTTTCACATTTTTGGCGTTTATTTCCTTCTTCAAACTGCCGATTTAATTTATGAAATGCTTTCTCAATAATGTTAATGGAGTGGTTACAAGGGTAACAAAAGGAAATTCCAGCTGAATTTCTTCAAACCTATAGTACCAGTTCAAGAACAGGAACAGGAACTATAATCTACCCATGTACGAAAAATCAATGCCATCTGTCAAGTAATTTTGGCGTTATGTGTCGACAAACATCGTGACATTCATTTTTATTATATATGATTAAATTAATTTTTAGTATTATGTAATGCATTTTATTGTTTTGAAGTCATCATTTCGTTCATATTTATTAAATTTATTTGAAAGCTGATGTAATGAAAAATTTTATATTGGAAATTTACTGCTCTTTCATATCAATTAAATTTATTCATAAGACTATGTAATATACATTATTATGTTAATAGACATGTTAATACCGTTTATTAGACATCTCTAAATGGTACAATATAATCTATATTTTCCTTTCAAACTTTCAGTAATAAATTCAACATAGCATGAAAAAGAAGAATCCATATACTTTTACTAATCATTAATCACGTTCCTCTAAAACACAAATATTCCTTATACCTCTATAGTAAAGAAGAAATAGCATTGCCATTATCTGTTTTATGTAGCTTATTATCGTAACAATATAACATTTAAAGAGATAAATTAATATGAGTTAAACTTTTGTTCCGGTTACTCAGTGGGTATTTTTTCCCCTTTCCGTGGTCATTTTTTCCCTCTCTCGTACTCTCTAAAAGTTTCTGCATTTCGACGCTTTGACCGTTTCCTTCGACGATTTGCTGGATTCTTTCGACGTTATGACCGTTTTCATTTTTCGACGATATGACTTTCAAAGCTTTGACCGTTTTTGCTTTTCGACACTTTGACCGTTTCCCTCCACAATGTGTCCAGTTCTTTCGACGTTATGACCGATTTTGCATTTCGACGATATGCCTTTCGACACTTTGACCGTTTCCACTTTTGGGCGCTTTGACCGTTTCCTTCCACGATTTGTCCAATCAATTCGACGTTATGACCGATTTTGCGATTCGACGATATGCCTTTCGACGCTTTGACCGTTTATACTTTTCGACGCTTTGACCGTTTATAATTTTCGACGCTTTGACCGTTTCTTAGAGGATATGTACAATTCTTTCGAAGCTATGACCGTTTTTTATTTTCGACGATATGCCTTTCGACGATTTGACCAAATCTTTCGACGCTTTGACCGTTTGCTTCGACGATTTGTCCAATTCTTTCGACGTTATGGCCGTTTTTGATTTTCGACGATATGCTTTCGACGATTTGAACGGTTCCCGTTTATTGCAAAATTTGCTTCAGGTAGCGCTTCTTCGTTAGTATTCACATCGATAATTCTACTTTTTAAAGTAATTTATTCTATAGAGATAAATGTGAGATTAATGTAAATAGACAACCATTAACAACTGAACCCTTATTTTCGTAGAATTCATAACATCCTCTATAAGGCAATAACTTCCAATTTACCAGTTCGTTCACTCTAAAAATTTTGGAAACTTTGTTTCATATTTTCAGATATATGTAAGTATTTGCAATGTTCCGGATGTGTCTGAAAAGTGTCGATCAAAAAGACCGAAAGATTTATTTTTACATGGTTGGAGGTTTCCAATTCCCCCTTCCATCCTGATTTTAGCACATGTGCAGAAAGAAAGAAATTTTTCATATCGTAATCGAACATGTAGTTCTGATTAAGTGTTTGCTGTCGTCATTTTAATCACGTATTTCAAAGAAATGGGAAATATTCTAAGTGAAAGGGGATTGCAATCCCTACTTGACAAATATAAAGTTATTAGAGCATGAAATAAGCCGTGAAATTTACTTTGTTTATGTTTACGGAGTTCGGGCAACGTATTTCTGACCTTCTGTAGAGGTCTACTGCTTTAATGTGCTGATTTATTTAGTGGCGATTTAGTCCAGTGATTAAGACGCTGGACTTCTAACCAAAGAAACCCTTAATCAAATCTTGTGTGAGGCTTCTAATTGTTTCTTTTCCTGAAACCTGTAAGGTGGTTGTTTTTTCTGAGCCTAGTTACAGGAAATTTCGAGGCGGCTAAAGTTGCCTAGCCTTCTCCAGGAACGTGTCAGAAAATCTTTAACAGTGTATTTTGTTTAGGGAGAATCAGAAGATGAAACTACATACTTATTCTATTCACTATTGCTGGAATGTATTCTGTATATGACTGCATCCCTAATTGGAGAGAGTGTTCTAATCTTATCCCTGATACTACAGTTTTTTCTCTTCCAATGCAATTAACTGATGGCAATGGAAACAAAGAAAATGCATTGAAGGTGTAGTGAGTAGACTTTTTATTTAGATGTTACATACTAGTACAGTATGAGCGTGGTTATTTTTTTTAATATTTAGTTATAAAATATATTATAAGCTACTTGCTGTGTACGATAATTTAAATGGAAAACAAAATAAGTTTGTTAAAAATACTGCGGGTAAGCTAACTAAGCTTACCAGAAAATACGGATTTTCTTGTCCATTCGAGGACGGCAACTTTTTTAATTGAATTCATGGAAGTAGGAGAATACTTTTTGTGAAACAGACGCTTATCGAAGCCTGTATTGTACACTATAAACACTCCAGTATCTGCCTATGTATCACTATCAAATGTTCCATACGTCTGTTGTTTCGTGTTGCAAAAAACTTTGGAATACTCTATTGAAATGACATCTGCGCTTTTCTTATATTTTTATTGTAGTAGGGAAATATAGTCACTCTTGCAAGATATATGTGCTGAATGTCGGTGTTATGGACAAATATTTTTTCCTTTTCTTTCTGGGGAAAGGGGCAATTTTACACCACAACTATTTTTGTTACAGTTTGACTGACCGTATTTAAAGGTTGCATAAACAAATTCAAGAATTAATTATTTTTCCTTCTCTTCCCCGGGAAAACAAATAACATAAGAAATCTATACAAAGGGGTAAACTCGTTAAGAAAACTCTACCAGGTACCAGCCGAGGTTAAGAACGATTAGAAATTAACGTAGAGATCTTCAGGCTGATCCGAATAAAATTGTCGATGTGTGGACAAGTTATTTCGACAAACTTCTTAATGTACACAACGGGGAACAAACAGAGGAATTTGAAATTCATACCGCAGAACCATGGATTCCCGAACCTAGCAAGATCGAGATTGAAATGTCGGTAAAGAAAATGAAAAATTTCAAATAACCAAGAATAGACAATATTCCAGCCTAATTAATTAAAGCACGAGGAACGGCTCTAATGAAGGAACTACATAAATTGATCAGTGCTATATGGAGAAAGGAGGAGCTTCCGAAGGAATGGAAACCTCAATAATAGTTCCGATTTACAAAAAAGGGATAAATCGGACTGTAATAATTATCGCGGAATCTCGTTACTTCCAACCTGTTACAAGGTATTAAGTAATATTCTATTAACACGCCTAAGTGTATACGTAGATGAAATAATTGGAGATCACCAATGTGGATTTAGAAGAAATAGATCCACGTTGGACCAGATTTTTGCCTCGAGACAAAATTGGGAGAAGAAATGGGAATACAGTGGGACGGTTCATCAGCTATTCATTGATTTTAAGAAAGCATATGATTCTATCAAAAGGGAAAAGTTGTACAGTATCTCGATACGATTTGGAATTCCGAAAAAAATGGTTCAACTAGTGAAGATGTATTTCAACGACTCCATAAGCAGAGTACGCATAGGTAATAATATGTCAGATAGTTTCAAGATTCGCAACGGATTGAAACAAGGCGATGATTTGCCACCACTACTGTTTAACTTTGCGTTAGAATATGCGATTTTAAAAATTATAGGGGACAAAAAGGGACTAACATTGAATGGTTTGAATCAACTGTTTGTATACGCGGATGATGTAGATTTAATAGGGGACGATATAGATGCACTACAAAGCAACACCGTAGTAGAAGCGTGCGATGAGATAGGTCTACAAGTAAACATAGATAAAACAAAATACACGATAACAAGCTGAAAGACAGGGAATGAAGGAAATAAAAACATAAGAATTGGGGATGAGGTCATAGAGAAAGTAAACAAATTTAAATACTTGGGAGCATACGTAACAAGCTAAAATGAGGTCACGAAAGAAATAAAAAGTCGCTTAGTATCGGGAAACGCATGTTTCTATTCAGTCCAAAAACTTCGAAGATCACGATTAATATCAAGGAAATTGAAATTGAAAATATACAGAACGGATATTCTGCCGGTAATACTTTACGGTTGCAAAAGTTGGAGTACGACTCTAGCAGATGACCATAAATTACGTGTATTTGGAAATAAGGTTTTGAGAAAGATATACGGGCCGAAACGCGACGAGATGACTGGAGAGTGAAGGAGACTGCATAATGAAGAACTCCACGGACTGTACGATTCACCAGATGTTGTAAAAATAATGAAATCGCGATGACTAAGGTAGGCAGGCCAGTAGCTCGGATGGGGGAGAAACGAAGATTATTTTCTATCATGGTTGGAAGGTCGGATGGAAAGAGGTTATTGGGAAGACCGAGACGTCGTTCGGAGCACAATGTTAGAGGAGTTCTTCGAGAAGTAGGTGTTCGTGATGAAAACTTTCTTGATATTGGCCGGGATAGAATCCAATGACGAACGTTTGTTAATGCGGCGATGAACTTGCGAGTTCCATAAGCCATAGAGTTAGTTAGTTAGTTTCCCGGATTAAGTGGGATTTATTAGTTTCATATATTCGTGTAAAGAGGTATTTTCTTTCCATCCTATCATTTACACAATCCGTGATTCAGAGACAATCATTACAACCTGGTAACACTTCACGTGATGTCAGGTATTCTGCCAGACCCTTCCCCAACGGGGAGTAGTATCTCTCTAGATTATTGAGCACACGCACTAAGGTTTAACATATTTACGATTAGAGTCTATATAAACCATTCAAACTTCTAGTTTTAAAATATCGAAGTTTAAGGGCCCTTCTTGGACCTCCTTTAGAACATTTTTTTTTAAAAATATTTCAAAAACTAAGAGCATCACCAAAAATGTTAGAAGATAGCGGATTAGAAGTTACAAATTTCTATGAAATACAATGTCCAGCGATCTCGAGATCTTGTTCATTGATGAGTGACAAGTTTTCAAAGGTTATCACGTCATTATTTAATAGAAGTCGCAATACTCATCAAAACAAATAAATCGTAAATTTTAAAGGACATCAGTCAACCGCGTCTAGAATAGGAACGACGTATGCGCCAATTGTTAGTTTCGAGATAAATGCACGTCAAGTTTCGCAAAGCCGTAAAGCTCTTTAGTACTGTTGAATTTGAGCCACAATTTTACTCGTATCCGAGAGGTATGCACTAATGATACTCCGTGATTATAGCGGAAGTTCGTAGAATATATTGACACAAAAGTAAAAATGGTCATGTTGGCACAAACGTCGTTCCTATTCTGAAGACCTCATAATGGTTATTTTTATTTTTTCACTTATTGAGAAAATACAGTTTAAAGATGCATGTATTGGTGTTAAAATAGAATGAACCACTAAAGTGCGTTAAGTTTTTTTTAGTGAACTTAAAACTTAATATTCTCTTAAAGGGATATCAGTCAAGGACTCATTCACAAGAAAACACGGGCTTAGCGATCGGGAAGATTTCCATTAAGGGTAATAAAATTAAGGATTCGGGGAAACCAAAAGGTTTTGTGCCTGACTAGTATATGGATGAGTTGAGATTTTATAGTGGCCTGCAAACATTGACAATCAAGGTGACGACTACACTTTCTGTCAGATGATGGTTATTATTCCATTGATAAATCAGTGTTATAAACATTAAAAGGATCTAATTGATAATATTTACAATCAACATTGTCTTAATTTGGATTTTAGAACATAAATGAACGGCACATAATAGGAAACGAAATCCCCAGAAACTTGTATTCCTAGCCTGATGCCCCTTTAACAGTATACAATTCGAATACTCATTTAGCGTTTCAGTTGTTGTTCCTGTATTATCTGAAGAAGAAAACAAAGCCTACGAGACAGCATGGAAATATGCTTAGAAGCTTTCGTAGGAAGAATACCTATATGGTTGCACGACTGCTCACTTACATGCAGAAGACAATCTATAGCAACTGTTTGGGTCTGTCATAAACATAATTTATTATAAGTATATATACATTTCGAATTGTAAGTTCCTACGAAATATATAAAAAACAAGATTTATTTTGTACTAACGTTATCGATATAGTCATTTAATTTAAGTGGTCACTAGGTTGAAAGAACAAAGTGTAATTTTATAAAACGAATTGACAACAATTGAATATTACAACTCTGAAATGATCCCTTCAGTGTAGCTGAGGGTCTTCAATCTTTACATTTGTCAAAGTCTCAAGTCGTTGATGCGGAAGCGCAATACGAGGTTACATCGTGAACAGTCATCGGTATTATTTCATTTATATCCCACCAATGTTAGTTTCCTAGAAGATAAATTTAAACAAATTCACAGTACACGCAAACAAATTCTTTTGATTCTGTATAAACACAGAACCCCTAAAGAGACAACGTTATAGTTGAATCTAAGAGAACTCCCAAATAAGTAAACCTCACTTTCACCATACGAAAGTCATACTAGTATGTAGAAAAAAGCTGCAACTTTATACTTCCCTGGCTCAAGATTTAACTCGCTAACAAACGTCATTACACATACATACGACAGGCTTAGGCCATAGTAATATGTCCTACTCTAATACGTGTTAGATAAATAACAAAACTTACTGAAACAGTAGATACAACATATAGAGCCTGTCTTATAATGATTATAAATACTGCAAAGGTAAGTTCTATAGAACAATATAAACTGTATTGGAATTGTACTATCTGCTATGAAATATCGGTAACACTTTGCAGTGAGTGACAAGGTAACAAAGATATATCTACAAGTGATTTCCTTTCTTACGGGTAACGTTGGAATTAATATACACATAAGTTATTGGTTCTTCTACTGAATTTTGATCTTCGTAACTGAAGTTCCGCCATTGATTTTTAATAACGGTGACTGAATTAAGAAGAGATCATTTATATAAAAACTACTATTTTATTAGTTATATGACGATCTAACATCGGCAAGTTTACGGGATAAAAACTGCTTTCTGAGAAAATAACAAGCTGGAATATTATCTTTGAGATGTTGGAGAAAATGGAATATCTGTTTATGATCATACGTACAGAAGATTAGGTTTTCAGCAACTAATTTTGCACACATTCTAATAATAGACATCATGCTTAATGTAGAATGCTTTAAACTCTGGTTTTAAAAGTAAAGTAATTTCGTTGGGCAGGAATTGTTTTATTTTTTTTTCAATGAGGTTAGTTGACTTGACGCGCAATAGATGATAGCATCGTTGTTAGTAATAATACAGCTTCTACTACTTTCATATTTAGTGAAAGCAATTAGGTAAAGTATGCCACTATCTTAACACTAAACTATTAATTGCGTTTTGAGTTAAACATTTGAAATTTTAAACTAGTCTTCCTAACATTTTCAATAACTGTACGAATATGCAGATAAATTTAATCTTCTAGGTAATACCAGCAACAGCTTCAAATCTTTAGTGTTATCAAATAGGCACACAGGAACTTATTTTTGAAGAGATGGTTAACGTCCACATTAATTAAAAAAAAGCAAAAAAAAAAAAAAAAACATGACTAACACTTCTGAAGAATACTGCCAAGACGCACGAAGAAGACAATTGGAACCACACAATTCACACATGGTCGTAAGGCATAAAAGAAAAGAAAGACATTTGCCAAAGGTAGAAATTTCGATCCCTTAGTCTACGACCGTTGAAGAATCAGGTACATAAACAAATGCAACACGTTATATGAAGACATAATGTAAGATCGGAAGTCTGTGCTATGTGGAAAATCTTTTAGAAGAGATAATATTATTTTGAGACTTTGGAGAAAACGGAATACCTGATTTTGATTATGCGTACGAAAAATTATAATTTGTTTTTCGTGTGTGGAGATAATACTTTTTTTCTGAATTAAGTTTGCACAATTTGCAATACAGATTGAATTAATTTATTTTGTTAACTCGTGTGTGATAGTTCTTATATTTTGTGGAGGCCGTACCATTTAATAAGAAACGGTTTTATTGGAAATGTGTTTGTTATACACATTGGACACAAAGCAGTCATTTTATAAATCTTCATAGATCCTATATGACACACCGGGTTGAATGGCAGACAATGTTTTCTTTCATTTTAATTACGAAACCAAAATTAAACGTGCTTACAGCCAAGGTGCAAAATTACTAAGAAATGGTGGGGTACGCTTTACATACTAAAAGGTGCTTACGTTGCGGAATACAAAGACAGGTAGGTGTACACAAACATCTCAAATACTTTACGCTAATATTCAACAACGTTTCGTAAAACGTTTTCTCATGACAGGAAAAAAATGACAAAGAGGACTGGTACACGACGCGACTGGTGTTAAAAGAGTCGCCATGTTGCCAACTCACATATATATTATATAGTCAATATATCTAAATTCATCATACATATTGCAAATCTTACGGGTAACGTTGAAAGAAAAATGAAAATAAGTTTTTGTTTCTCCTACTGAATTTTGATCTTCGTAACTGAAATTCCGCCATTGATTTTTAATAGCGGTGACTGAATTAAGAAGAGATCATTCATATAAAAACTACTATTTTATTATGTTATGTGACGATCTAACATCGGCAAGTGTACGGGATGAAAACTGTCTTCTGAGAAAATAACAAGCTAGAATATTATCTTTGAGATGTTGGAGAAAATGGAATATCTGTTTCTGATTATGCGTACAGAAGAATAGGTTTTCAGCAACTAATTTTGCACACATTCTAATAATATCAATCATACTTAATGTAGAATGCTTTAAACTCTGATCTTAAAAGTAAAGTAATTTCGTTTGGCAGGAATTGTTTTCCTTTTTTTCAATGAGGTTAGTTGACTTGACGTGCTATAGATGATAGCATCGTTGGTAGTAATAATACAGCTTCTATTACTTTCATATTTAGTGAAAGCAATTAGGTAAAGTAATTACACTATGTTAACACTAAACTTTTAATTGCGTTTTGAGTTAAACACTTGAAATTTTAAACTAGTCTTCCTAACTTTTTCAATAACTGTACGAATATGCAGATAAATTTTATCTTCTAGGTAATACCAGCAACAGTTTCAAATCTTTACATTAGGAGAAACAGGAGTATAAATAAACACAGGTTATTTTTGGAGAGGTGGTTAATGGCCACCTTAATTTAAGAAACATGACTAACACTTCTGATGAACACTGCCAAGACGCACGAAGGAGACAATTGGAACCACACAATTCACACATGGTTGTAAAGCGTAAAAGAAAAGAAAGACATTTGCCAAAGGTAGAAGTTTCGATCCCTTAGTATACGACAGTTGAAGAATCAGGTACATAAACAAATGCAACGCGTTATAAGAATATATTATGTAAGATCGGAAGTCTATAGTATGTGGAAAATCTTTTAGAAGAGATAATATTATTTTTAGGCTTTGGAGAAAACGGAATACCTTATTGTTATTATACATACGAAACAATTATAAAATTCGTTTCCTCTGTGAAAATTATAAATTTTTTATGAAATAATTTTACACAAATTGCATTACAGATTGAATTAATTAATTCTGATAATTTGTGTGTAATAGTTCTTATATTTGGTGGAGGTCATACCATTTAATAAGATATAGTTTTATTGGAAATGTGGTTGTTATATTAGTGGTGATGCTGATGTTATCATGATAAACTAAATCCAACTCAAGTCAACGTCCTTTCGTTATGCGAATTCACGATATATTAGCAACTGAAGCTCAGTTTGAGTTTTGCTGCGTGTCCAATCTTAAGATTAGAGTATTGCGTAGAGAAACAAACCTAGGATATTATTATTATATCATATTAATTTGCTATGCTTCGCTACATACTTAATTTCCTGCTATAAACTGGGATATGTGAGGATAAAATATTCTTAAAACCAGAACCCTTGTTTTGAAACTAATGTGATTGAATTTTGCACGATTTTTTTATTTTCCTTTGTTAAGTGGTTAATACTCTTGGTGCACAATAGATGGTACTTATGTCAGAACTATTTAGACAGCGTCTACTACTTTGCATTTAATGTAGAAAATTAAGTATCGTATGTCTCTGTAATGTACACGAATAGAACAGTACAAGTTGCTTAAAACTACCGTACCGGAATAACTAAATATCTCGTGGAACACGAATTAAATACTTGGCCGTGATCCTAAATCGTGACCTTCCCTCGTTCTAGCGACACTGGATATACAGAAATCAAAATAACATGTTTGTGTTACTGGAGTATGTGGCTAGACTTACCTCAAGAAGATCACCCACTTCATATATTCCGACCGCCATACCTCAATTTGTTTAACTTATCCTCACCTCATATGCACGGGCGTATTTAATCCACTTGTCCACAGCAGATGGTTTATGCATCATAGGCTAGTTCGCATAGGATTCCCAAGACACTACAAGACAAAGAAGTGTATTAGTTTCTTGCAATTATGCATGCAAAGAACAACAAATATCAAATGGACAAAACCAGCAGTTGAATATTGACAATACAATTGGAATAGCGTAAAGTAAAAAATAGCCAAACAAGTTATCAATTCAAGAATAAGTGTCTATGCAATGTGCCTAATATTAAATGGACGTACAAGAATATACAATGTAAAGTATAAAAAGCAAAATATGTACGAATTTCTCTCGTAACCTATTAGGTAACCGGGCTTCTTTTTCTGGTTAATCGAAAGGAGGTGGAAACTGAGAATGCGTGAGGGTACTAACTTGCAATTTGTATGCATAAGAAAGGACGAGATGAATGTTGGAAAAGGTACGATCGTGAAGAGAATGTAAGTGTTTGGAAATGCAGATGTACCAGTATCATTGAAAAGAAGTAAGTGTAGATACATGTTTCAAAATTTGGGGCATACTAATGGGGATTAAAAGAACAATGTTTTGAATAAGAAGGCAAATTTCATGGGTTCCACAAATGGTGGGAAATTCTGAAACTTAGACTATGTCGAGTAAGAAATGCAGTTCATCGATAACTGTGCTGCACTTTTTCTCCGGATAAACATAAATTTCTTTGTCCTTTAAGGCTCTCCACAGGAAAAAAATCCGTTCCTTATAAGAATAAATTTTGATGATACACAGAACGAAGATATGCAGCATAGAATATAATTTCCCCTGACCTACTAAACCTAATGCTCTAGCTGAGGCAGGCCGTGAGGTCAAGTTTCAACTCAGACCCTCAATGTACCGC
Source organism: Lepisma saccharinum (assembly GCA_022664845.1). Classification (NCBI taxonomy): domain Eukaryota; kingdom Metazoa; phylum Arthropoda; class Insecta; order Zygentoma; family Lepismatidae; genus Lepisma; species Lepisma saccharinum. Next base: position 75,917 of record JAGDQP010003928.1, on the reverse strand, counting down.
AAATTCTGCAGTAATTGGGTTACCCATAATTTTAATGACAGTTTGAAGAACTATCGCCTGGGTGTTGTTGTGCAGCATCAGCAGTGATATCAGGTACAGGTTAACTAGTCTTTTAAAACACGTTATGATAGGCGATAAGACGTGGTGTTGTTGTAACCAGTTCAATAGAACGAGGTAAAGCAAACAATGGAAACGTACTGTCTCCCTGCCACCAAAGAAGTTCAAGGCTGTACAGAATAATGAAGGCAACGAAGCGGTTGTGTAATAAATATGGCCAAGTCCTCTTGGAGTTTCTGGAGAAGAGGGCATCTGTGAGTCCGGTGAGAAATATGGAAACACTCTCAAAGTTGAAGGTGAGAAATTATGTCAAAATGTCCTCAGCTGCCCTCGGAGGGATTGCCTGAATCCACAGTCAATTTTGTTGGAGCTATACTACGAAGATTCGAGTACAAAATGCTCCATCATCAGAAAAATCCTGACATTTTCAAGTGTGATTTTAGCATTTTTGGAAATAAAAACATGTCTTCAAATGTAAACGATTGACATTGGAGGCCAATGATCAATTATGGTTCTAACAACAACCAAAGGACTTCTTCTGAAGAGATATTGGGCGTCTCGTTTTTCCGTCAGATAAATGACTCAACAAGTGCGGTGACTATGCGTAACTGTACTTTACGTCTTTATCATCAGGTCTTTGGTTTTTGAATGACTAACCCTCATATTTGTTTTTACCATTGGATTTTAAAGGAGTTCTGGCAAAGGAAATGAAAAATAGTAATTGTTACTAACAATTTTAATATATGTACAGACTACCAGAGTGGACTTTTTATAACAGACCAAGTATATGTTTTTATATATATTTTATAAGAAATATTGGACAATAGGGAAGCAACAATGAATTTTAGAAAGCTCCTCACGGAATGCTTAAGGCAAGGAAGGTTTCCGGCTAGATGGAAGATGGCTAACTTGATAATATTTTTGAAGAGCCAAGAAAAGCCAAGATTCAATCCTAGATCATATCGTCCCATCTGCCTCCTGAATGTAGTCAGCAAGATCTTCGAGAAAATTATAATAAATAGACTGCAGGCGGCTCGTGAGGGACTAGCTAAAGATCAAACTCAGTTTGGTTTCAGGAAAGGCAGATCCACAGAAGATGCGTTGAATAAATTCTGCAATAACGTGCAGGGGGGGTAAGTATGTCTTGGCTATATATGTTGATATTAAGGGAGCTTTCGACAACCTGTGGTGGCCTTTGTAAACCTGCAAAACAAAAAATTAAAATACCAAATTATATATTTGGGACACTCGGGGATTACTGTGCAGGCAGAATGGTTAGCCTGTGTGCCCCGGGTGAAAAAATAAATAGAAAACCAAATAAAGGATGTACACAGGGATCGGTCTGTGGCCCTATTTTCAGGGACATATGTATCGATCCCTGCATCAAGAAGGTAAACGAGATGATAGAGGTAATGTCCATAATTGCGTACTCCGATGATATTGCCATATTGATTGAAGCGGACTCGCGACGAGAAATAGAAATCCAATCGGAGAGGGTTCTCACAACAATATACAACTGGTGTAAAAGTAACAAGTTAGCTGTTTCTCCTGAAAAAACGCAATATATGATTTTTAAAAATAGATTAGAAAGAAATCCTGTCATTAAGTATAATAATCAAAATTTAAAACGAGCCAAATCATTTCGATATCTAGGAGTAATCATAGATGAGAAACTACATTTTATTGAACATGTAGAAACAATAAAGAAAAAATAGTTAAAATTGGCAATAAAATTGCAACATTAGGAAGAACGAGGTATGGACTACCGTTGAAATATATAAAGTTATATCATGGACAGATTATTAATTTAATAGGCACTTATGATGCAAGTGTTTGGGCACGCAGGCTGACGGAAAATGAAAAGTTGGCTGAAAAATTGGATAGCGGGCAGAGATAAGATAAAATGAATTGTATGGGCGGCAACAGCACTATGGCTTACGCTCTCGAAAGATAAAATATTACGCTCATACCGAGCAGAATACCGCTCTTTGAACTTTTATTTTTGCAGAGGGTGCTAACTTGTAAATTGAATAGAAATGTGATACATGTGCATCGAAGTATTTAAAATAAAAAAAAATTACATAAAAATGGGAAAACATTCTATCTAAACTTAATGAAAGAATATAGTTATGAAGTAGAAAATGTTAGTTCTTAATAGGCTGAGATGAAGGGAAATTTAAATTCGCGAATCAAATTAGTAAACTAAATACAATCTTTATGATCAGTATTACAAAACAGGGTTAGTTTTTTTTTGTTAGCATAGAATAGATGAAAATAACTTAAGCTGAATTTTTCAATCTAACTACAGTAGAACCGACCATGGCGCAACTAGCGGAATATCGGCGTATTTATGTAGTTGTCGTTGAAATACTACGCACTTGATTGAGTCAGTTATCTGGTGACATTTGATCAGAGCTTTCTCATGCTTTGCTTTGCAAATTTTTATGGTTAATCTGTCACTTTTGATAATGTGGGAAGTTTGTGTCAAAAACTGGCTTTCAGTATAGTGTACTCGTGCCAATTTGGCAAGGAAAAAGTGTAAACACGTTACACTCAATTTAACTGTATTAAATATTTGTTCTCCTATGATAATACGACCTTTCTTGCGACTATGCTTTCAGTCACATAGGTGACGAATTAACGGGGTTCTACTGTATACCTTATTAATAATCTACAGCAAAAATATTTTTATTTACCGCTTAACGATAGTATGTATCAACTCCATTCGAGTTTAAATAATACTCAATTATTTACGCCTGAGAGGTTTTGACACGAAGGAGTATTGTTATTTTATGAAATTTTCTGAAGAATCTTGAACGAATGGAAGAGGAAACAGGCCCAAAAATATCACAACTCAATTTTCTTTGCTCTTTGTCTCAAAAGTGTAAAAAAAATGTAAATAAGCTTTCAATAGTACAATTTTATCATTTATAATTACCATAAAATTTAGGTGATACAAATTATACATAAAAGGATTTTACTATGCCCTACTCTAAATGCAACTGCCTATGTGAAAAGGATATGCTTTAACATTGCCTATGGACCCTTTTTACGTATACCTCCTCAATTTATCTCTTATTTTCGTATGGAATACTGAAAATGGTAGCTACAATTCCGTACTTGTATTGAGACATAATGACATTTGATATTGATCTTTTGTATCGAACACAAAATTCAATGACAAAGCATAAATGTTATAATTAAGATGTTGAAACAAAACTAAAATAGTTCGTACTTATCTCTCGTGATCCAAAATTGTTTTTTTGCAGTTCCAATGTGGATAACTCCATTCGTCAGTGGATTAGATTTTGGATGTAGAAGCACAGCTTTTCTGGACTATATGGTTGTCTTTATTTAGTTTCCTTCTGTCAGTCTCCCAAATTATGGTGTAACGGGTAGCTTCCTTTGAGCACAATGTTGTTGAATTTAGATTGAAAACAATTAACAAAGTTGGTTTCTTATAATACTGCAAAGATTAAAATACATTTCACAGTATTTGGATCCGGCATGTTATTTGACTTAAATATATTTATAATCGCAACAATAAAAGTATTCTTGAACTCATATGAATCTACATTTACAAGATTAGAAAATTGAACATTGATTCATTTTTACCTGTTTTCAAATTGGATTTATTTTATTTTATTTTATTTTATTTTATTTTTTACAAAATTCTTAACTTTTTACTTGTATGATGAGCAAAAATTTAGTTTAATATACAAAGTTTGGAATATTGCGTTCTGTGTTTCACATGTGTTGCTTATTAGCATTAGTCCATCATTAAAACATCCAATATTCTGACATAGTGCCATTGAAGATATATAAGAAATATACTAGGTTTGCAACATTGACGAACTGAAGCCATCCCATTTAAATTCATAATATGCACCCTATAGATAGAAATCAACTAAACAAACTTAATTTTATTTAAATCAATCGTTTACCATAGCAGACATTTAATTACTCCAATGAATTAAAATGGCAAATCATGATTGGTTCACCTTTTCATAGGTCCTTACGTCATAGAAATACGATCGCTGACTTCGAGTGAATAATGTGGCGATGGCTCGTTTTAGAGTATCACCAGGCACATGGGAGGATGTCACTTAGACTACAATGACAAACTTGACTTCTGGAAGAGATCTCGCCCAAGGAATTCGTCCCTGTTATGAGGGAAGGTCGAAATCCAGTTTAGCCCGTAGTAAAGAAAATCAAAATTATCGTACATAGTTTCACGTTTTGTAAATAACTAAAAAAAACTATTATCAATGTCATGAACATGACGATGATGATAAGTGTTCTGTCCGGACAAAGATATCTGTTTCTGGGCAAGTTGAGCCGATAGGGGTCTGCCTGTCGCTTCCATCAGATGATGATGTTCTAAGAACTGAAACTGCAATTTAAAGTGAGCTGCAAATAAATGTGTCCCTTCCAGTATGAAACTCGGAACTCTTGATTGGAAAGAAGCAAACACACCACTCACCTTTAAAATTTAAATGTAGAGAGTGAGTTTAGTGCATTTGTTGTAACTTGCATAGAATACCATCCTCTTTACGTTACAGGAAGTCGTACACGGGAGCATAATAACTGCTGAATATCAATTGATTGAGTTTTACTAAAAATAGTCTGAACCATTTCCTAAATAAACGAATATCAAGAAGTTCAGTTCTACCACCACAGATGACAGCGTGTTTCTTATTGATCCCACTTTCATTCTACAGAATTTAAAACTCTCAGAAAAAACGTATGAAATATCTTTAAATCTAAGCTATTTTTCATTTCAGTAAATTTAGCAGTCTGAAAATGTACACAGGAGAACGGAAACTCGTAACCTGCCTCTCAAATTCTCAACTTTCGTAAAGAAATTATAACCTGAATACAATATCATGTTTACATTCGAGTTTTTTTGTGGAATTTTTCACACTTATCTTTCGTTTTTATTTTTGGCAAGGCACCTATGGACGTTTTATGTCCGTGGCTTACAAGGAAATATCACCACGTGTCCAAAATGGAAAAACAAAAGCAGGTGGAAAATATAAAATATGAAACGCAGACCATAAACCTGCGTATTCCCCACCTCAATCACATCAGAAGTAGTACAAATACGAATAAACGTGTGCAAAGCGGAATGTGATGATAATTTGTTTTCCTTCGTATTAGATATATTCCCGTTTCATACAGGTTTGACGAAATGGTTAGCAGATTAATTAAGCATACTTCGCTAATCAGAATGTATGATAGTACTTTGTATCTTTATTCCATTCGGCAGGTACATAATGTCAATTCAAAACTATTCATACGACTGTACTGTCAAAATTATAAACTTGCTCGAAAATGAAGAATTATTAGAAAATCAAACACTTGACAATGGAAGTACTTCAAGCACCGAGAAAGAAGTTTTAAGGATTTTTTTTGCTACAGATGGATAAATTTCAATTACAGTTCATATTTCAATTTTAGTTTAAAGTTTAGATTCTGTTTCCAAGGATATGATAGACATTTTATTTTACTAGTGACTATACTTTTGAAGCAAAAATAAATAAATAAAATAAAACTTACATTCTGTTTATTTCGACTGACTGAACTGTGTAACTGGTGGCGATGTGGTTATCATGCGATTAATCAAGTTATCCTAATTTATGTATTCTGTGTGAAACACTCATTATCTGAGAATGTGTAGCTGTATGTAAAATAATGGGAGAACTATTTTTATAATAAACTGCAGGTTGGACTAATTTTTAAGTAGTATTTAATTTTGTTATGCTTCATAATTTGCAGTTGCCTGCTTTTAATTCGAGAGAAAATAGTTATACACACGTTTCTGAATTTTGCTATCACCATATTTGATTTTCCACCAACAATTATTTTTCCTTATACTTGGATACATGTTGAAATCCCCTCTTTGCCAACTGTCTAAGCACCTATGGACGGATTATATACACCTATGGACTGTTTTTAAATTAATCTGCTATCTTATTATAAGCCAGGAACGGACAAACTTCCTGAATCTAACCAAAGGGAATCTAACAAATAGTTGAAGCCCACTAGACTTTGACTTTAGACTGATTGAATGACATATTGCAGTTCAGATGCTAATGTTTATTTTCATGTACACAAACTCATCCTCCTTGTCTTGCATATCATTAAAAGACCACAGGAATAGAAAATGGTTCGTATATTGTTGGCCAAATTCAGATAATAGGACCATCAAATTGTTCTTTGAAAGACCCTTTTAACAAAATATCATGATTGAAGGAAATGGAGGGATCGTTTATCTATTACAACTAAATCTGTATTTGATGTGGAGGTACACGCAATGCAAATTGTGAATCTTTAAAACACTGTCTGTTAAAATCAAGAAACATAGACGGAGCTGGTTCATTTCCTATGGTCTTCATTATGTATTTATCCTCATTGTTTCTGTTTCTTACAATTTAATGATGTCATCTTTCTTCAGAAAATGTTTTTTGATATTTCGAAAACAAGTGAAGAGAAGAAAGACAATGAACTTCAAGTGTTCGAATGGATCAGTTACAATCTTTTGTATATAATTATGAAAATTTATTTATCATTAATAAAATATTAAATGGACGGTAGATGTCAAAAGAAAGTGAAGTATTTTACACTGAAGCAAAATAATAATAAAAAAAGATATACTTTCTGTAGAGGAACTCAAAAGTACAGTAAATTTTCTGGAATGGAAAGAATTATTGAAACTTAATATTTAAAAACTATATTGGTTTCGAAGACTTTGAAAGGTGTTAAATATCTTTGCGTTCTATCATGTAGAGAGATATAATCCTTGAATCTGAAGCATTTTACATAAATACAGTTTTGGAAAGTGAGGTATGTTAAGCTTGATTGGAAAGTTTTTTGTTCCTAGTATTTGTTTTCTAGAGTAAAAGAATGAACGTATCTAATGCTATTCACTGACAGATGATCAGCAAAGGTTGTTGCGATAATTTAGAGTGACTTTCTGTCAAAATTACGTTCAGGGAATCACTGATTACAAACAATACTTATAACGATAGATAAGCAAAATAACATGATTGATCCGCTTCTGTGAGTAAGTATAAAAGCTTACATTTAACAGGTTTCTCAGCTCTTTCATTCCTCCGGAAATTTTCTAGGAAACATCGGAATATCTGGAAGATGGATAGTAATTCACTCAACAGAGGATCCATTGAAGATCTAATTTTAATTCTTCCTGTAAACATTTAAAATAATAATAATAATAAGGATTTATATACAAACAGAATATTCGATAGCTTAACTTTAGTGTGCATAATGCATCCATTTTAGAACTATATTTTGGGCACTATATCTAATATTCATTAAAGTCGAGGAAGGTGGATTAGGTTAATTTTCTTATTTTAATGGATAATCAAAGTAACTTTGCGTTTTAGCCCACGTATGCTATATTGAAGTATAGAAAAGTATTTAAAGAAAGATGTAGTAAGTAAAAGTCGTTTTGAAATGTTTATCTACGACACAGTTTGATGCATTCCATTTGTACGTCCATTTATTTCATATTTGAAATTCATACTTACCAAACGACCTCAGTGAGGAGTTCCCTTTGATGAACTTTAATTACCAATTTTATTAGTAGTAATTTGAAATAAATCTACATTAATCATATGTTATGTAATACAGTAAAGAATTGGTTTATAAACTGTCTTATCTTAAATGCAGAATTTTATTTCAGTGTTATCTCAACTGTAAACTTATCTTAACTTTTTGATTTACAGGCGACGAAGATCTTATAACAATAGTTGCTGTGATGAATATACGACTACCGTCTGACTTTTGAACGCAGGGTTTGAAGGAAGCATAGTAAAATCATTCCAACCAAAATTAGGTCCTTAGCGATCTCATATCACCAACTAGCGGACCCATCTAGTGGATTCATTCAATATAAATGTTCTAATTTGTAATAAATAATAAATATACTGACAGATAGATAGAACAGGCGCTAGAGTACTTGCCTTGTCATCGGAAAGTGCTGCGTTCGATATCCGGTACTGTCCACCATTACTAAGATTTTACTCAGCCAAACTAGACAAATGACACTGTGAGTACGGCAAGGCGTTTCCTCCGACCCCCCTTCCAAATCCTTCGCGTTGTTGTTATTGATTATAAATATCCGAATTTTAACTGCATCAGTAGACTGTTAAGTAAATGAAATAAAAGTAAGGAAGGTTTGTTCTCAAGAAATATATTCACTCATTTGAAGTCTACCGTTCTTTAATTTATACCCGTCTCAGCGGAGACAGGCATTTAAGGCGAATGTTTGTGACGAATCTACAACTGAGGAGGAAACGTTTACCTTTACGCTCCCATACGTGGAATGTGTGCCACTTTGGACATTTTCACTAAGAATTACTCATAGTTTAAGGAACTGTTTGAGGACAGAAATATGTTTCGTTCTTGCAGTGAGATAAAAAAAAGATAACATTCCTGAGCAATAAACGATTAATTGCCGCTTTAATAAACCAATTTAAGACATTTGATTTATTTGGGGTTATTCTTGTTTTAGAGCACTTGAATCTGTACACTTGTTTTTGTAAATTAACTCAGTGACATGTTTTGTAACGTTTTTCATCTCTCTTCAAAAATATAGCTACTGGAATTTTATCCTTTTTAATGTCAACCAGGACCATGTGAACAAAGAGACGGTGCTAGCGAATTATGAACTTGTTGCCCAATAATTAAGATATGATGCATGCAATAATGGTCCATACAGAGAGTAAGTAGCATTTAATGTTGGATGATTTTTACTAAAGAATGTCCACATTATAAAGTTAAAAGAACACATTTCGAGGCTCGTTTTCTATTCAAACTCTTATGGACTTTTGATGTTTCCATTTAAAATATCTGTGTATCCAGTCCGTGTATTAATTATCAAAATACACCTAGAAATTTGGATGTGAAGACATTTGCGTAAAGATCGTTCGCTGAGAATGAATTTAATCAAAATAATTTAATGATATTTGTTTTATAAATATATGTAGTCACTAATGACAATATGCTTCTAGAATTACGGTTAACACAAAGAAACTGCATTATTTTTCGCTGTGAGTAAGTATAAACACATCCGTTTGACTGATTAGACTCACACATTCCACTCCGATAGTTGATAATTTCTTTCACCAAATGTATTCTAGTTCTTTAGATGATTTTGGAGAAATTATTGTGCTGCGTTCAGTACGAGGCTCAATGAATATTAGTATCTCCAGTAAATAAATTAAATGCGTTTAGGTCAATGAGGTGAGGTGCAACTGCGATTGTCGACAGAACAGTAACAGTTGTTTTCATAATCATCTGATCAGCATACCTTTTTTTTTATTTATTTTGTTTGTGCGGGGAATTAAAAAAAAATGAATTACTAAGCAAATTGGAAAAGGGATCAAGACTACGTCTGGAACAAATTGAATCTCATACGAATGAGAAGTAAGCTTTTATCGTGCAGTTAAAACTACGAAATGCATCCTTATGTATAGGAAAATGAAGCTTACCTATGTACTAAGGTCAAACGTATAGAATATAGACAAATTAACTAATATATGCATCAGGAAGTCACTAAGGCCATTTAAGGTACACAATAACAAACTAGGAATGACGACGAATACGAATTCCTGATAGGAGGTCACTGACGATGAAGCAAAACGACATACGAAGGCAGTGTCTAAACTCTGAACGCTCCGAGGAGTATCAATGCAGACAGTATGCAAAAGTCAGGTAGGATATGGATATTTTGCCTCCCATATCTCAAGATTAAGTACAAAAAACTACAGATGAAGGCCAGGAAAAGGGATCTCTTTATACAAGTTATAGTTTGCTTAAATGAGGGACATGACTTTTATACTCATACACCAGATTTCTCAATAAAAGTTGCTTAAAATGCACTAAATCATGTTTATTCAGCTACTCATTGTATCAGTTGTGTAAATATTCGTTGAGTCAAATTGACATAAAAATAGTAAAATACTTGAGTTGCTTACACTACTAAACTTCAGTAACGTTTTATTTACCTCCTTCATGTCGATCTCCTCTAACCCCGGGGTTGGGGGACTGCGCCCCCATAGGTGAGGTTTACCTCATTTATTGTAATCTACTCGTGATGGTACACCTTCACCTTCATAAAAAAAAATTGATTTCTATAGCTCGAACGGTGTAGAAAATGGGTTTTCGGGCGGCCATTTTGAATCCAAGATGGTGTCTTTGTATAAATCTTGTAAAACATTTTCATAACCTATTAGTGATGATGTACGTGCATACCTAATTTCACTTCGCTAGTCATAGCAGCTTAGGCTGTGTACATTCATGCCAAATTTTGTATTTCCAGCTGCAGCCATTTAGGCTTTGGATACTATAGAACAATGGGTTTGGCGGGCATTTTGGATCCAAGATGGCAACTTTTCAAAATATCGTTTTTCCTCTTTACGTAGACCTTCATACCAAATTTGGTGTTTCTAACTTCAGTAGATTGGCTTAGGAATTTATTACTGAAGTTATTACTAACATTTCCTTAAAACTAATTGAATCCTTTATTAAAGGACGAAACGGAATTTGTTCCCTGAGAGTTAAATTTTGGTTACCTGCAATGAATTTTGACGTAAAACGAAAAAGCCGGGAAAACCCACCGCGATTATTTATCTGGTATTGTCTTCATGTTTAGATCGTCTGTATATTTATATTTTTGTGTACAGGTTCAGAAAGGAAAGAACTTCAAAGTTAAATTTTATTTCATTTCTAAACTAAACAAACAATTGTGGTTTAAGCTCGTCACAAATATCGAGAATGACGTCACTCGACGCCTACTCTTTTGGGAGAAAGAATGGAAAGTACCGGTAACCAAGGTCTTTTTCTATATCAAAGAATAAAGGCATTTCTTACAAATGTTCGTCTGTGATTACCAACCAAACGGGAAACTCTCTGACGCTCTTACCTGTCTAGCTGCCGCCTTGAACGCGTTTCTTTTTTTCATTTTGGTCGAGAATTTTAACTTAAGAGCTTTAATTTCGTGTCTTGTCAATATATTCTACATAACCAGTGTGTAAAGTGGATGATAATTCTTACCGGAACGGAATTGTTATTGACAAAAAGTGATTATTGCAATTCCTTGTAAGATTTATACAGACGTCCTTATTCCGGAAACATCAATAAGTATTAATAGTTGTTATTAGTACCTTCACCTTTGCTCGGGCTCGATTCCTGGTCATGCCATATATTATCCAGTGAAGTCCATCCACTCAGTGCTGCCAGGTTCCCGTCGCAATATTATCCTCAAAATACTGAAAAAAATTCCCAGATTCTAAGTTTTCTTTAAAAATTAATGGATTTTTTTTCTTTTAAGAAAGTATGGCAAAAAGATGCAACAAAATTTCCCGATTTTAAATTTTTCCCTTCACCTTTATCTTGGCCCAAATGTTCCGGTTTTCCGGGAAATTTCCCTCTACCTGACAACACTGTATCCCCTAGAGACTGAATAAATTTGCTGGGATTTATTGTGATCCTTTCATCCACTATTTCTTTGAAGAGTAATGTCTGACTGGCAGAGACATCAGATTGGTATAGTGATCCAGAATACGTTTTGACAATCGTAGTTACAGCGGTGTATTTTGCTATTAATTTGGGAACTTCAGGAACGGATATACTGCTACAATGCGCATTTCATTTATCCCCAAGTGTTGCACATAAGAGCAATGTTTTGCACAAAACCTGTAGATAACTATTTCTCTGGAAAACATTTTCACACGGAAAGTGAGGAAGGAGAACTAGGTTTTAGCTGATTTGAATTGTCACTTTTCGACATGACTGGCGGCTACAGTATATTATATTTCATATGAAAAATGGTTTATTCATATAGAAACATCGTTCCGGTTCTATATTTCCTACCGCAAGGCCGTTCCGCTCCGATCCGGCTCACTTTAAACACTGCACATAACCCGTTTTAATTTATAAATCTCTACCGAAGTCCAAGGAGGCCACGTTCGTAATGGCTGCATTGACACTTTAGGATTTTAGAAATTTTTCTTCCTGTTTTGTAGTCAATGACAGACGTCTGGAGCACATGTTCTATCGCTAGCATACAAAAGCGTTTTTCTAAATAATTCTTACCTTATAGTTACCAATTGTGTGAGATAAATAACTTTCAAATGAAAACTAAACTTATGTGTTCAGGGGTACCATCAGATCCAACAAAATATCGCGAACACACTACACATTGATATGGAAGTACCATCAGTATGCACCGTGCCTTGTTGCCAACAGTTGTCCGTGATCTGATGGCGTCTCTGCCTCACCAAATGTTTCGGAAACCATTGGGAGCCTAACTTATTATACTTCACCACATTTTGCCAGTCTTCCACGTTCTAAATAAAGTGCTTGAGAAATCTCGTGAGGTGCGGTGTCGTGGTTCAGCGTAATTTTTCGCATTGTGTATCGTTCTTCTAATATTTAGTTGCATCTTCTAATGATTAATTTTATCGTGAAAGGAGAATTTTTCTGACTTGACTGTAATTATATATTTATTTCAATGTCCTGGTAATACAATTTTTAAATGGAAAATTTCAGTACTATCTTTGGAATGTACAAATTACAATTCATGTGGTTTACAAAATCATTTTATCCTTCACGGACTAAATCAAACAGAGAAAAATTTCAAAAGTTGGTAACAAATACTACAACCACCACCACAAGAACAACAGCTGCTGCTGCTTCTACTACTACTAATAATAATAACACTTCGGATGTCTTAGTAACAACACTTAGAAATCTCAATTGATATAGTGACAAATTATTATGTAGTCCTTTAGAACTCGGATATCCCCTGATCGTAAGTTTAAATCATCGAACTTCCTTGTTGTAATACACCGCACACATAAAATACACAATAATCACATTGGTCTATATGTGTTAGATTCTTTTGCTAGTGATGGTTACAATTTAGTAATTTTTGCATGCATTTTCCCAAACTAAAATCCATTTTTATCAATACAAAGTACATGAAAAACTGCCATTTACTGATTTTATTACTTCTGCTTTAAATTTTAAGAGTTGTATTATTTATCCATAGATGGCTCTGTTTGAATGTACGTAAAATAATACATTTGCATTGAACAATTGCTCTACTTTTCAACTCAAAATGAACAAAAGAATACCAAAGTCCAATATTTATTTAGCGTGACACATTTCCACGAATATTCTATTCACTTTAGTTCTATTGGTTTGTTTTGTTTTTCAAACTGCATCTTCTTCTGTGTAGTGAGTTATACTAAATCACAAGTTTCGCAAAGAAAGTGTAACTCTCCGAACAAAAACACCAGAGGTGCAAAAATGGAGCCAAGTTCTTTAGCCCTAAAAAGGTGTGAAATGGGAGACGGATGAGCCAAGTTCCTTTGTTACAGCATCGCACAGAAACGAAGCAACTTGGCGCGAGCTGGCAAGGTTCATGATCCTCAAGCTATAAGCGTGGTGGGGATCATAAAACCCACTACGTCCACCGCCAGCAACCCTAAGGCTGTTGCCAGCTCGCGCCAAGTTCCTTTGTTCCTGTTACATGCTGTCACCAAGGAACTTGGCTCATCCGTCTCCCATTTCACACCTTTTTAGGGCTAAAGAACTTGGCTCCATTTTTGCACCTCTGGTGTTTTTGTTCGGATTTCACAGCTTTTTGTAGGTGTATAATATACAGATGCTTATCAGAATAATGGAAACACCTGAACGAAAGTGCAACTTACCAGATTAATATGGTGTCGGGCCACCTTTCGCCTTCAGAACAGCCTTGATGGGACGTGGGATGGAGGCATAGAGGTCGTGAATGGTAGCAAGTGGAATATTACACCATTCCTCGTGCAGGGCATCGGCCAGTTCTGTGAGAGAGGATGGAGGTGGAAATCGTCGCCGGAGTCGTGTTTCCAAGATGGACCACAGATGTTCAATTATGTTGAGATCTGGGGATTGGGCGGGCCAGGGGAGGTGTTGAACTTCATCCCGATGTTCCTCAAACCACGCTGCAACAACTCCAGCTGTGTGAATGGGTGCATTATCATCCTAGAATATGGCGTCATTGTCCGGGAACAAGATCCGGACCATAGGATGCAAGTGGTCTCCTAAAATTGCGACATAATCGTTGGCAGTGATGCGTCCGCGAAGTGTGACCACAGGACCCAATGAAAACCATGATATTGCGGCCCACAGCATCACCGTGCCGCCGCCATGTTTCACAGTTGGGCGGAGACACTGCAGATCATACGCTTCTTTGGGCGTTCTCCACACATAAACACGGCCCGTGGTTTGGAATAGGGTGAATGGTGACTCATCCGACCATACCACACGTTTCCAGTCGTCAACGGTCCAAGTTGCATGGTCGCGGCACCATTTGCGGCGTGCTAAAGCGTTCTGGTCCCTGATGAGAGGTTTGGCCCGTGAAACACGACCCCGTAAGTTCATGTCATGTAATTCGCGGCGGACTGTGATTGTCGAAACAGGTTGGGGGAGGTGCTGATTGAGTTCCTCCGTCACTTGCGCCGCAGTGGCACGACGGTTCCGCG
>JAGDQP010003928.1:26576-56305 GCA_022664845.1 Lepisma saccharinum | reverse complement strand
TATGAAATCAGCCATTTTGGATTCAAAATGATGTCTTTGCAGATATTTTGTAATCTACTGGTACTAATAATCTACTAGTAATATACCGTATACTTCGAAATTTCATAATTCAATTTTTATCATCTTTTTTCTTAAAGAACCTCAAAATCGCTGATTTCGCAATAAACTCTTGTTCCTGTATAGCATGTTGACGTTTTGTGACACGCGGAACTCGGCTGCATGCACTGCCGTACGTGTTGATACTCCCCTCGATTCGCTCGCGTCGCTGCGCCAAGAATCCCACGGCAGGTCGCGCATCGAACTTGAGGAGTTTGGAGGAACTGCGTCTTTTTATCACAACCAGAATCTGCAGTGCACTGCGCCACATGATGCAGATATTCCCTCATACTCCAGAGCGCTGCGTCCGAATGGGGAAACTTCCACATTCTGCCTGTATAACATGCTCCTGGCAGTGCTAATGTTTGTGACGAGTAAAACTTGGTGTGACACGCAGGAGTATTGGAAGTTAGCGCGAGGAACTAGGCTCATCCATATTCCATTTCACCACTTTTTAAGGTTGAAGGAGTTGACTGGACAGTTTGCACCCCTGGTGCTTTTGCTCGTATTTCGCAGGTTTTTACACTTGTGTAATGTATATACTCCGTTCGCCTCATTGGGGCGCTGCCTCCAGAATTCCAAGATGGCCTCGCTGGGGCGCACCCCTTTATCGCAATCAGGCTCCAGCTGGGAACTGTACCCTAGTAGAGGAGAGGAGCCGAATTTATTCTAACCTACTCGGAATGGTACACCTTCATACCAAATTTCGTTTCTCTAGCTTCAGTCGTTATAAAGTGGGGCTTAGGCGGGCATTTTGGATAAAAGATGAACACATTTTTAACGTTTTCTTATATTTTCGTGACATACTCGTGATGATACACTGTCATACCAAATTTCATTTCTCTATCTCGAACGATGTGAAAAATGGTATTTCAGCTGCCATTTTAAATCAAAGATGGTGAATTTTTTAAAACGTTGTTATGTTTTCCTAAACTACTCTCGATAATACATCATTATGCCAAATTTCGTATCTCTGGCTCAAGCAGTTGGAAAATGGATTTATGATGTCCGCCATTTTGGATCCAAGATGGCGTCTTTAGAGATATTTTGTAATATTTTCATAATCTACTAATAATGTACTGTCAAACTAAATTGCATTATTCTAGCGGCAGCCGTTTAGGCTGTGTATTCTTTAAAGTTTTAGGGTTGGCGGCCATTTTGAATCCAAAATGTTTACTTTTTCAAATTTTTAAAGGGTTTTCTTAATTTGCTATCAATGATGTAGTTTGATACCAAATTTCACTGTTCTATCTTTAGTCGTTTAGGCTGTGTATTCTTTGAAATTTTAGGATTGGCGGCCATTTTGAATCTAACATGGTGACCTTTTCAAAATATCGGAATTTTTCCTTTATCTACTTATCATCCTCTACCTTCATACCAAATTTCATGTTTCTAGCTTACTCCAAACACCCTAAACAATATGATGAGTGAGTGAGTGAGTGAGTGATTGAGTCAGTTAGCCTAAAATGTGCAATTTCAGGGGTCCACAACTAGAACATAGTTTGAGATACGAATATGAAATTCTGTATATCTGCACATATTTACCATATCTCCTTAACGGCAAAAGCTCATATTCCTATCCTTAACATCTTTTATCTTACGGGGCCCCCAAATCGTCGATTTTGCCATAAACTCTTGTTCCTGTATAACATGCTTCTGACGTGAAGAACTTGGCTTATGCACTGCCGTGCATTTTTAACATATTGTAGCGTCAAATTAGGTGACTAGGATAAGGAGTAGGCTTCTCATACTGTGGGAATAATAATGTTGAAACAGAGATTATGGGCAAATGGTGAAAGGAAAGGAATGCCATTCGAAATACCTATGATATCGAGGGAGCCTCATAACCATGTTGATGGCTGTTTTTTTTGGTGGGTTCGCTCTAAATGTTAAAGGATACAACAAGAAGAACAAGAAAGGAATTCATATCCTCCCAACAAATCCTTGGTAATAAGACCAACACAATGATAAGCCTATATAATCCACCTGCCTCTTTGGATGTATTGTCTTCCTCTGGAGATAGTAAGGCAGATGTATTACATGCAAAGAAAGGGCGATTTACCAACCTCGAAGTGCAGAATGTCCTCCGCAGTTGTTTTAACAGCCATACGAACTTGTTCGTGAGCTAATCTTCGAAAGGACAGAGCACAGATTCTTTGGTTTAAGATTGCGTTTCAAACATCGTTTGGCCAGTGGAACACATTACTTATGGTACAGACACACGGAGAGAAAATTTCTTCCTTATTCTCTGAAGAAGAAATCATAAGTGGTGTTCTAAAGGAGATGCTGACTACAGTCCACACTCAATCAGGTGCCTCGGCAATGGTAAATCAGTTACTCTTACGACTACAGGGCATAGGTAAGAGTGTTTAGCTCAAGACTGGAGTCAATAGACCAAGGCCCCCAAAATAGCTTAATCCAGCACTGAGGGATTAGTGTTTTGCAAAAATATTTCAAGTGTTATGGACGCATTGGGCACGCTTTACAACCCATCTGACTGGAGACTCTTCAGCGATGCTTCCAAAATTCTGCTTGAAAGGAGTATTGTTATATTCTAGCTTGCATTACTTTTATTAGTACACATTGTTGTTTTAAAGGAAACTTACGATAACTTGAAATATGAAGAGCGCTTGATTCCTCCCCAGAGACTTCAAATTAATTGAACTCAGGAATGCAGTTGAGTACACCAAATACCCATGCTTTCTATGGAGATGGGATAAATGGGCAAGGGCAAACACTGGGAATTAAAGAACTGTCGACCAGGCATTTCTACGGGCAGGAGAAACGTGATATACATTCCACTTGTAGATCCCGCTAAGGGGCTACTTACATCACTTTACCTGAAGCTGAGGATTATGAAGCACTTTGTCAATGCTCTTCATAACGATGGATTGAGAATTCTACATTACTTGATTTGCTTATATTTTTTATGTTGACCTTAACCGTTTCTGAAATTAAATGTTAATGGGTTCTGAAAATTTTCAAATTCATTACAAACCGAAACCTGTACAAGAGGCAACTTACACATGACAGAAACTTGTCCAATGCACAAACTTTGCGTAAAGCAGAAATTTCCCTAATTCAGAAAAATATCAGCCTCCTACGATTGCCAATCCGGACAAAATGATCAGTCCGTTCCGATTTCCAACCATAAAAAAATTTACATTCGCGTTGAACAAGTTGAATTGTTATTCTTCTATTAATATAAAATGTGTGAGGTAGAATAATGAAGTCGTCCTGAGTGAATAGTGTCTCAGTAGCTGTGTGCTTTCGTTCATAAAACTGCAATCAAAATGTCCCAAGTTCCCCTCACACGTTTTCAGCTCTGCTTAGGTCCTCTTCGCTAGCCGGTGTAATTTGTTGGCAAACCACCATGGATTCATCTTGCCTCAAACTCTGCAGATTATAAACCTCTCTAACTCACTCACAATAACTTTTGTATAAGTAATTAAGTTTGCTTTTACTTTAGTACGTGTACCAGGGTGTACAACAAGGCGTTCATTAAGATTTTTTCCGTCCCTAGTCCCGTCTATTAGCTTAACATATTGCAAGTGATTTCATCCGGATCATTGACTCTCCATATATTCAATAGACGGCACCACCTGTTTTGTTAGGTAATATTTTATTTTTTGGAGTCTATACATTTTAGGTTGGTTTTATTTACTGTAAGCGGTCTTTTCTTGCCATAGTCTATCCCCCCTTGTATGCGTCATGATGATGATGTATGCAGTCTTCGTACTATCGTTCTGTTTGCTAATTGGTTAGTTATTTAAGGTATTTTGACTTTTAGGTTATAAGCAGGATAAATAAGGTAACAAAAAGGTAAATCTAAGTATTCGTATCATTTTAATTTATTTCTGCGTGTTTCTTTCGTTTTTCCTTGCGTGTTTACATTTGTTTTCTGCTTAGTGTCGTTTCAGTTCCGTCGTTTCTGGACTTGAGATTCAGAACGTCGGCCATGTTTGTAATGCCCAGTAATTAAAATTTCGCCGTTATAATAATTTCAGATTTATGGCACAGAAGATCGTTTAAAAACTCATATTTAATTGCGAAAGCAGTAATATTCATCGCTGAACAACTGAAGTTAAAAATCTTCAACTAATAAAATTGTTGTGCGGAAAACATCTTCTAAAGTTTAAGATTAGTCTTGTCGCAATGTGGAGTAACTTTCAATACCCTGGAGACAAAAAGTTAATCCGGAAATATCGTATAAATCTGTGCGCGTGAGCTGGCGTGAAGCATTTGCATAAAGTTTCCTGAAGTTATCGGGTCCATGTTTTGGGGAATGTTCGTGTTGTAAGTGACCAGTATACAAGGTTAAACAGTTATCTTTCGGCTCCATGGATCATCTTTCCACAATGACACGTGGTATGGCCTCGAAAATCAAGTAAATTTGAGGAATGCATGAGTTTGGACACCTAAACCTAAATTTATGGATTATACCTATGGATTATGCCTAAATTTAAAGAGTGATGCTTTAATTAAATATATAGAAAGTCAATGTAAATTAACTTGAAATTTTTATTTAAAAACGCAAATTCAATATAACGTCGTCTGAGAAATGCTTTGTTTTAACTTCAGTTTCTAGGAGGAGGAATGACCGTGATGTTGTGTGTTTTGATTCTTGAATATGCTGTTCTGACGTTAAATGTATTTTTCTAAGGCAGACGTTCTCAGTCAATTGCTATCAGTGTGTTCAAAACATTTCTAGATACTTTCTTTTTCATTACAAATTACGTAGCCACCAATAATAGCAATTGGCTTTGTAAATAAGTAAACTATTTTCATTGTGTGTGTGAACAAGTATTTTTATTGTTTTTACCTTTATGATATATAGTTGCTTTGTTTCGCTGGTGGCGCTCCCCCAGACCCCCGAGGAGGGTGCGCTTCCAACTTGGAGGGTTTTTGGGGTTGTGCCGCCTTTATCGTAAGAAAACTCTTAGTGGGGAACTGTGGCCCCATGGTACAGATCTGCATCCCACGAGGGACTGCGCCCCAATAGTAGCTGTTTGACCCATTTTTATTAGGTACTCGTGATGGTACACCTTCATATAAGTTTTCGTTTCTCTAGCTTCAGTGGTTTGGAAAATAGGTTCCTAGGCTGCAATTTTGGATTAAAGGTGGTGTCTTTTTTAACGGTTTCTTATATTGTTGTGGCCTACTCGTGTCGTGACCTCAATACAAAATTTCATTTCTCTAGCTCGAACTGTGTAGAAAATGGGTCTTGAGGCGGCCATTTTGAATCCAAGATGGCGACATTTTCAAAATGTTCTAATATTTTGCTAAACAACTTCTGATAATACACACCAATGAAAAATTTCTAGTCTCTACCTCAAACGATCTGGAAATTTATTTTTGGGTCCGCCATTTTGGATCCAAAATGGCGTCTTTGTATACATCTTGTAATAGTTTCGTAACCTACTGGTGATGATGTACATACATATGAAATTAGGTGTCTCTAGCTGCAGCCGTTTAGGCTGTCCCCAGTTTCACACAAACATTGAAAATACGTGGATTAAACATTAGTAAAGAAACGTTATGTTAACGTTGTAAATGTACCGAAATGTTCGCCTGTTCAACAGTTTATTCGACAATGATTATTGGTTGAGAAGAAACGATGAAGAAACGTGTTTAGTTGGCGATATCAGAGCACTAATGCTGTCTATTGGTACACACACATCTAATTTAATTTTATCCATTGCTTTTATCATGATATACAATGTTAATTTTCCAACAGTAAATAATCCGAGCAACTACTGTGTGGTTCGAACACAGGAACGTTCTGCACTTCTCATTGGTAGCTCGACGCGTTGACCGCTTTTCCAAGAACAAACCTGGAGAGGTCACAACTACGTACAATTTTACTATATCGTTGAAATTAAATGCTCGTTGAAATATAGTTGACATTTAACCTGTTTTCAACATGCAAATGAAACCATGAAAAATATAGTTATTTTCATTCTCTTTGCTTCTAGTTATAACGTTTAAATAATAAAATTAGAAATGCAAGTGTGAAACTAAATCTAGGACATACTATGAATGATCGTTGAAAGTACGTCGTATCAACGAAATTCTAACTTTGTTGAAGTATGGTTTAAAATGCAATCTTTTTGAACGTTCACATGAAAACACCAAAATTAGTTCGTGTCATTCAATTTGTTTTTAATTATATTTTTGGCATAACATTAGTAAGAAATGCATTCAGAATATTATTGAAAATAACATATTGAATATGTGTTGTATTAACTCTTATCAACGCAATGACGTCTTTGTTGAAATATGATTTAAAAATACGTACTTTTTCAAACGATAACGGTTAATCAACGAAATGAACCTGAAATGAACATTGAAAACACGTATTTGTGGTTCTGGGATGTATATTCTATACAACGATAGGTTTGGCGACCATTTTGGATCTAATATAGCTACCTATTCAACATTTTGTAATAGTTTTCTAAACTACTAGTGGTCATGTTAACTTCATACCAAATTTCGTGTATTTTGTAGTCCGCCATTTTAGATTAAAGATTTCATCTCTGGAGACATTTGGTAATATTTTCGTAACAAATTAGTGATGTTGTGTCTTCAGTTTGTACACTAGCTCCAGTTATGGCCTTGGAATATTGATGATCAGTGAGTGAGCGAGTGAGCATGGGGCTATATAGTATGTGGACAGCACTCATAGTGTGGTTAAATGGGTTATAATAACAATAGAATATGTTTAATAGTCATCCTGCGAATTTCAAGCAACTTTTGCGTGCAAATTTGGTTATTGCAAATGAGACAAAATTCGTATCTTCTGGTACTACTGTTTTAGAGCAAATTTCCGCCTACCTATTAAATGTGCAAACTTTTAAGTAAGCAATGTAGTAAATCTATTCTGGACAAATTTGTCTGTAAAATTGTTTATGAGGTAAGAATGTAATATTAAACTGTTTTTTTTCTTTCGTGTATGTATTGCTGTGAATATTAAAACTGTTTTTATAACAAAACTAAGAAATGTTGGCAATAGAAGTGAAATAAATTACTTTTTGATTTCAATCCACAGCTAATAATTTTAGCAAGGTATGAAGTTGTGGCCTTAAATTTGCACTCGCAGTGAGGTCAATAAAGTTAATTACTTTTCAGTGGTTCTTATTTTCCGGTACAGTGAGATGTTCTTCGTGTGTCACAGACTTTCAAGCGTGTGTGTGTGTTTAGTTTAAGTGTTTTTCTTAGAGACTTTTATTCGGGGGAATTTATTTGGTTTAGTTTCTGACATATTTAGATCGTAAATTGTCCCTTCCCTTACATTTCCTTTGGGGCTATGAGTGCAGCAATTTTGTTTATCCGATACGAGAGTTTTACAGTGGGTTTATTAAGGGAAGTTATGCTCTTCGATGTTTATGTATAGTGTTATGCTCAGTGATATTTATTCTATGATACGTGAATCTCTGATGAGAAGTATAGTTCCTCTAAGGTGTAATGATTATTATTAGTAGTATGGCTTTCTGATGGAGAGCACCCTTTCTTTGACAAGTAATAGTTCCCTACTTTTTTATGTTATTAACTGGCACCAGGCGATGTACCAGTTATGAAACAGTTGAAGTTACATTTCTCTTATGGTAATTTGTACTTCGTAGATACCAGATGACAATTCTTTCTGTGCTCCTGTGCCTGGGGTAGTGTTAGTACATGGAACACTATTTTTTCGCTTTTCTCTTTCCGTTGCGCGATTTGATTTTCCTCAATGTTTCCTGACAGAGTACATAGTTGAATTCTAGTGTTTTGATACCGCTCGCTTGGGGTCTCGTAGGTGCCCATTGGCTTGTCCCTGGCCTTTTTACTACCAGCGGTGTGGCGCTTGTTCACTCCTTTGGCTTTGCACCGAATTTTGCACTGCTTGAGTAGTACTCGTTCTACCAGTATTTAGGACTGCCACAAATAATCTTTAGGTTATGGAGTGGTCGATTTGGTAAACCTGGGAACCAACACTAAAAATAATTGACAATAGACAACGGACTTGTCAGCATATCAAGTACAACTCCTCTACCAGCTAAATAATGTTCTTATTTTGAACTCAAACACGAAAACCATTTAGAAAATAAAGTCTAAGCTGGAGTTTCGTTTCTTTACAAGAACGTAAGTGGATTTGACTGGATTTTTCAATTTTATTTTCAATAATCGTATTGTAACACTTTATTAATAATTTCGAAATCAAAATGTATTTGCGATAAGTTCATTACGCACTCACATTATGCAAAATACATTTTCTTAAATACAGTCTTTATGACAGCAAGTGCAAAATGAAATAAAATTTCCTCCTGAAGTTATAAAATGAAATACGGTCGTACATGAAACTTATATTAGTCTGTTGTAATACTACCATCTAGCGGAAGTTTTTCCTAACTATTAGAGCAACAGAGTATAGAATAGTGAACAGACAGTATCGGCTATGGATTACGTAGATATGATTTACTATTATTTTATTGTTTTTAAAACTGTTGAAATATATTACCTTCAAAGAATGAGACCACAAACTTCGAAACATCCATTAAGAAAAAAAAAGGATCCAGAATGTACTTTGGATGTATCCTCTTGTGAAGATATAAATTTATATTTAAATCATAGCAACATACATTTGTTTTATTTGTTTTCAAAATTTTAGAATTTTCGATTGTTGTATTTTCACAATAACTATTCACCGACATTTAAATAATTATGAAATGATTATTTGGAATTTACATTTAGTTTTAAGACCTTTAGGCAACTTTAGCTCAGGCCAGATGGATGAAGATGGGATGAATTGGTGGAATGAAGAAAGTGGGAAGAAAAGGAAGAATCCCGAGGAAACCGTCCGCACATAGTGTTTGTCCCCCAAACAACCCACATGGCATGAGCAGGGATCAGTCCTACTTCCCCTAGTACCAGAAATGAGCGCTGTACGAATTGAGTCACCGCGACCCCAAAAAGAGTTGTTGTACACGTTTCTTTATAATTTGAATTTGAATTTATTTTATGGCTTCTAGCATCTTCAGCCCAGTGCTTGATAGGTTAGTTAGAGGATGGAAAAAGTATAGTCTAGAGCCTTACTTAAAGAACCATCCTGGAATTCGCCTTGTGAAATTGAAGTAAACACTGGAAAACCTGTCACGATGGTTGGTCGCGGTGTTACCTATCTATTGCCGTTTCGAAGTCCGCTACTTAACGCCTGAACCACAAGGGATGGGTACGTTTCCGTATAATTCCCTAAATATCCAACATGAGGACGACTTAATCGTGTCGAAAATTAAAAAAAAATCTCTCTCTTCATTTTTTGAAAAAGGAATATTACACAAAAAATTATTTTTAACAAAACTTCAGCCAGATAAGAGAAACTAGATGATCGTGATAATAAACTAGTGACCTTCGCGTTGGTAGCGAATTAATAAATCAATACTTAAGTGACCTTTAATACGTGCAGACATTATTAAGAAGTTAAGGAAAAATGACTTCAAATAGGAACAATGAAAAAAAAAAACTATAATTATTGACCTGTGCCGGACTGCTAGACGAGCGATATAAGGCGTTAGACCAACGACTTGAAGGTCCCGGGTTAGAATCACGGCAGGGGCATGGTTATTTGTGGATTTTAACTGGGTGTAAATGGTCGAATCGTGACGGGCTGAAGGCAAAAATTCCTAGATTGGCGCATATAAAATAAAGTTTACCAAATGTGGCTGAAGACTGATACTCGTAAAAAAAGTATTTATTTATTGCAATATTTAGGCAAACTACCTGCTAGTGTGTGAGTGAATGAAATATTTAATTTTTCAACATAACTATTAGGACATGTCAAACAGTGTGGAGGATCCTGTATACCAAGCTCCAATTAACATATGAGGCATGGAAATCAATGTCGGGCTAAAATGATTTTAGAGACTTGTAAAGCTTTGACCCATTTGTTTCCTGCTCTGAAATAGAGGAATGTCTTCCAGGGAAGTGCTTAGAAGGGAGAAGTATAAGGGCTTAAGATGGAAGCAGATACTAATTGGATGAATATTTTAATTTATGCTTTAAAAATGTCTTAGATGAAGCGCTCATTTTTAAAATCTCTTATCGACGTTAAGATAATAAGCTCCGGAAATCACATAATATAAGCTATATTTGAAAACTTTTAGCAGTTTTAGTTAAAATTTAGTTAATAAAAACATTGTTTGAGTAATAAAACTTGTTTTCAAATAGAGATAAGACGCTTTGTAAATGAGCTCTTCATATGTGGGAGGCAGCCATATACACAATAAGAAAACTTTTATACTTCCTTTCATGTGATGTGGATAAAAATTGCAGAATATAGGAAAGAAGTAAACAAAATCACCGGGGCGGGGACTTTTGAATCTCCGGAGGAAAATCCTCTGGGTTCATCACTGCTCTGGATGTTTTCCTAATGACCTGCTTTAGTCACGATTTCTCTTTGAACGTACAGTAAGCGTGGATGTAGTGCTTTTCATTTCAGGTGCAAAAAGTACGTAATCACGGAGGTTCGGTTCCATGTAAATATGAAACATGAGAAACAAAGTCACACGTTGATATATGTTGTGTTCTTTTCAAATGGACTATTCCAAATATTACCGATTTTCACGCCTTTAACTTCAAATTGGCAGTAAGAAAGTAAAGATATCTCTGTCTTTCATTCAATATACCTTCCATACATTCGCCTCGTGTGGGTGAAATAGATAAAGCAACACTTTAAATATAATAGCCAGTGTGAATCTGAGTCAGACTTGTTTTGTTTTTAATCTCCGAATTTTTCTTAGTGAAATAAATTTGCCATACATATCCCTTACAAATTTACAAATATAGACATTATATTTTATATATGGAGTCCCATTTATATATGGACTTACATTTCCGCTATAGATTTGACTAAATTATGATTGTTTCTGAGTTAATCAATATGCTTTTTTTGATCATATTAAGTGCCAACATCTTTCGTAAACTAAAATAGAAAAAAAATGTCTGGGACCAATGAGAATGTAAAGAACTATATATGCTATAGTTTTTAAATACAGAACAATATTTTTTATCCTAGCTCAACTACTTTACATAGTAAAGACCTTTGCTGCTATCTTCCTTATCCCTACTCACCAGAAGAATTATCTGTGAGTGGCGCGATTCCTCACACGTTATAGGTTTAGACCAAAGCAGCCTGTGCAATGCACGTGATGAAATTAAAAACTAAGTTCAGAAAATAAATAAGCTGAATAGAGAAAAAAAGCTAATGCTATCCTGACTGTTATGCAATTGTGTAGAACAAGAGTCGTGCTGAACTGCGTACATTCTAGGATTTATTTTATTTGACCTTTAGGCGTCAATGAATCAGAGTGGGATAGGGTAGCCTGTAGAGAAAAGGATGTGGGAAGGAGTCTGCCAGGGTTCAAGTTGAAGGTACCGTCCTGGAATTTGCCTGGTGTGACAGGAATATCCCAGGAGACACCTCCATATATATAAGACGGTCAGAAAATTCCTCTGTGTTATTATTTCGTTTATTCTTTCATCAAACACGATTGAAATAAAGTTCACACGCGTTGCGGAATACTACTCTTTGAATTTAGTGTTCAATTACTTTTATTTTTGCAGTCGTTGTAAGACTTGACATTCTAATTTGTAAATTGAATAGAAATGTGATACATATGCGGATTGGCATCGAAGTATTTAAGATGGAACAAATGAATAAAGCTATGAAAGAGAAAATGTAACTTTTTAATAGGCTGAAGTGGAGGAAAGTTTATAATCGCGAATCAAGAGACAAAACAAGTACATACTTTATAATCAGTTTTAGAAAACAGGGTTAGTATTTTGTTAATTTCCTATCGAATAGATGGAAAGAACTCAAACTGAACTTTAAAATCTAATTATATCTTAATAATATACAACAAAAACATTTTCTACTGTACCTCATGACTATAGTATGTATTTATTAAATTCGAATTTAAATAATACTCAATTATTTACGTCTAAGAGGTTTCAAGAAGAAGAAATATTGAGCTTAGGGAATTCTTCTAATGAAGCTTAAAACTGGAAGAGGAAATAAAAAGGCTCACAAAAGACACAACTCAATTTTCCTTACATTTTGTCTCAAAAGAATGATGGATGTGTAAATAACAATTCAATTTTACAATTTATTTCATCTATAATTTGCAGATAGTTTAGGTAATACAGATTATAAATAAAAGAATTTTGCTATGTCCTACTCTAATTGTGATGGTGTACGTCCAGCCGTATGGTTTAACATTGCCTATGTGCCCTTTTTACGTAGACTGCTTCATTGTATCTCTTTTTATACGGGACACTTAAATTGGCGGCTGTAATTCAGTACTTTTATTGAGACATTATAACATGGTATTGAGGATTTCCTCTGGATACAACACAAAATTGAATGACAAAGCGTAAATGAGATAATTCTGCTGTTGAAAGGAATTAAAATATTTTATACTTATCTCTCATGATCCAAAGTTTGCTCTTGTAATTGCAATATGGATGACTCCATTTATCAGTGAATTAGGTTTTGGATGCAGAAACACAGCTTTTGTGGAATGTATAATTGCTTTTCATCAATTTCCATGTATTTCATCTTTCTATCAGTCTCCCAAATTAAGGTGTACTGAACAATTTGTTTTAAGCGCAACGTTGTCTAACTTGGAATAAAAATAATCATTAGAGTTGGTTTCTTATAATCCTGTCAAGATAAAAATACATTTCACAGTATTTGGACCAGGGCATGTCATTTTACCTAAATATATTTGTAATCGCAAGGCTTGAAAGAACTCATCGTTGCCTGAGTTACAGCATTGGTATGACGTTCTATTCCTTTCCAAATGACGCTGTGTGCGTTTATTAGATGCTTTATGATAAGGTAGTAGTTATCAACAAGCAAAGTTTAGCACATTTACACACTGTTGCAATCTTTGCTTATTATACGGGATTGAAAGTTAAAGTAGATTCTCCACATTTAACCTGGTATAATATACAATATTTGCAACAATGCATTCTGTACTTCATACGTGTTGCATCATCACTAGTGCACCAAAGCATCCATTTAACTGACGTAGTGTCATTGAAGGGTTGTAAATATTGAATCAGATTTTCAACACTAACAAACCAATGGCTTCATATTTTAATTCCTACTATGTACGTATGAACTTTTAAAAATTAAATTTTACGTTAAAGAATTGTTCATGATAGAAGCTATTGAATCACTCCGATGGAAAACAACGGCAAACCATTTAGCTCACTTTTCCACAGATCTTTAGTTCAGGGTCATAATCCTGCCTGCTGGCACACCCGTTATAATCATCGTAGGAGATTGAAGACGATCTTGTTTATTCAGTCACTGTCGTCCAGTGCTTACGATCACAACATGTGGATAAACAACGAGAAGGTAACGCATTTTCAAGCATCAGCAGGCAAATGGCATAATTGTACCTAGACAAAGAACTTGACTCCTGGTACGGATCTCACCCAAAAATTCATCCCCGTTATAAATAACGGCCATGGGCCAGGTGAGCCAGTGGTAAAGAAATATCAAACATCGTTTAAAGTTACCTAAATAACATAAAACTATTATCAATGTGATGACTGTGATGATGATAAGTTTTCTGCTCGGAGGAAAATGCCTGTCTGTGGAAGTTGAACCAATAGTCCTTTGTCGTTGGCTTTCATCGGGCGACTACGTTTTAAGGAGGGATTTGAAACTTAAAGTTAGCTAAAAATCAATTGTTTTTTCCGACGGCTATAAAAACAAAAACTCTTGATTTGAAAGAAGCAAAGACACCACTCACACATCAGAGGCATTAATTTTACGGCCCACAAAATAATTTTATCTTATCTGTTTTATGTTCAGACAGAGCCAGAAATTTCCCCAAATTTAAAATATATTAACAGATTTGAGATTTTCCCACTTGCAGAAAAAAATCTCTTTGCATTACAGGAAATCGTACATGGAAGCATAATAAGTGCTGAATATCGGTTGCATGTTTTCTGCTTAAAAAACAGTCTTGACTCATTTCCAGAATCAATGAATATCAAGAATTTTTCTTAATTCAGTTCTTCCACCACAGATGCCAGCATGTTCCTTATGAAATCACGTTTCTTGTACAGAATTTCAGACTCTCAGAAAACTTTTAAAAGGTACTTTAAACCTCAATTAAAATTACTTTTCGGTAAAATAAGTACTCTGGAAATGTTCACAGGAGAACAGGTATTCGTAATATGCCTTTCAGATGCTTAACTTTCTTAAGAGATTATAACCTCAATAACCAAATCAGTTGCACGGGATCATGTTTACATGGCTTCGATTTTATCTTCCTGCAGCTATAAACGGACTACGTTATTTCCGTTCCTAGTGATGTTTCCTATAAAAGTAAAAACAGGATGTTTTGCTAAGAGTGAAGCAATTAAAATGAAGTAAATAAAGGTGAAGTGAAATTGTATTATGAAAAACGAATAAATTACGCCTTATGCAGTGATACGTGCCTGGAACAGGTTTTTTTAAAAAAAACTATTTTAATAAAAGATCTTAAAACTCATTAGTGCTCACTAAGATAAAAGCTACTAATCATGTGCTTAAGAAGAGCTGATGCAACTAATGACGTTTTCGTCAGAACTGGCAAAACTGTTGTTTTTTACTACTGTAAGAGAATTATGCTATTGACACTAAGAGGTGATTAAGATTGAAAAATATACAAGCCTCTGGGTAGTCTGGTGATCTGTCGATACTACGAGTAACTGAGACGTCCTGTTGAGCTACTCCAGCGAGTTAGGGATCATTTCTGGTTTCTTTTTCGTTTGAAGAGGCATTTTTGCCGTTTTATTTTCGTTGTTTCATTGTTTTTGTTTGTAGCTCCGCAAATTTTTCAATCTTCTTTACATAACTCCATGTACGTGGGGGACGTATCTGAATGAAGGTTAGCTCACTCGTGAAAACTATATCCCTGGATAACTTGCTTTACCTGTGTTTTGTATCCAGTACATGTAAATAATTTCTGAAGCTATCGCTTTTGTAAATTTGTTTAGAAATGAAAAAACAGGCATATACTTTCGATGTGAGTGAATAATATTTGCATCTACTTCGGATTTATTTTATCAAGTTTGCTTTTGAATTCTCTAGAACTATACTCAACTTTTAATAAAAAAAAGTCGAAAATGTTATATTGGAAATCACACGATTAACAAGAGTAGTACAGGAACGGTTTGGTACAAAAACTCTCAATTGTTAGCAAGCTATTGGGTGGAAAGAGTACAAGGTATTACCATCGTTAAGTAGAGGGTTTTCCACAGGTTCTACAGTTTGCGGGGTGTAAAGGCAAAATTGAAATGATGTAAGTGGAGTTTTGCACGGTTTCTCTCTATTTTTAACAGCAAAAAATTGAAGTTGTGGGGTCGAGGATTTAGGGGGTAACACTCCCATCGAGGGGATCTGGTGGAATCACTGGTTAAGTACTATCTGAAATATCTTTGTTGCTCCGAGTTTCATACGTATATAATTTCAAAATTAGAGTTGCTCAAAAAATGTCTTCCATCCAAAGGTATGAAAGACAAGAGTAGTAGCCACTGGCAAGGCTTAATGGCTGGATTTAATCTCGTGTTTATTAAAAAATAACAATGCTTAATATTTTGTATCCCATAAGTAATGTCATATTTTTGGAGTGTGAGAAAAACAACGATAACTTACCTGGAAAACTACCGTTAGTCAGGAGAATAGTCTCTATTGGACTCCGCGACACTCTACCAGATGTTTAATTCCCCGCTGAAAGAAATCAACAATTTTGGAGGTAGAGAGCTGGGTCAATGTTTTTCGCAAGTCATTCTCATTTTGCACGTCCGTGTTTTCCCGAAAAGGTGGTTTGGCAGGCTGCGACAAAGACAGTAGTCTGTTGGTGCAAGATCTGGTGAAAACGCCGGGGAGGGGGAAGTTCTCCCAACGACACTCTTTGAATTTAGCACAAATGCTGCTTGCCGTGTGTGGGGGCGTGTTACCACCGTGGATGAGTGCACAATTCTGATTAACCAGAGCAGGACGTTTCTCCAACAATGCAGTCCGCGAGTGTTCAAGCTGCTGACAGCGAACAACTGCATTGATGGTCTGGTTATGTGCCAAGAGCTCAAATTGGATTATCCCACGGATATCCCACCAAACACTCAACATCATTTTGCAGGGGAGGAGATCCCGTTTTGACACAGTTACTGCTCCCCATTTAGATACCCACAGCCGTTTGCGTGTAATATTATAATAGAAGACCTACTTCTCATCTCCTGTCACCATTGTGTCCAGAAATGGCTCATGTCTGTGACGTGTGAGCAAGAACTACAGATGTAAACTCGCTGCTGCTTCTCTTGAGGCGTTAACGTATGGGGTAACCATTTTTCGAGTTTCGACATGTACCCAAGGTTCTGCAGATCACGATGAAGAGTCGAGTGGGTGACATGGAATTCACTAGTCAGTTCAACAGTTTGTATTGGATTTGCCTGCACCACTGCTCGCAAGGTAATCATTGTCCAACTGCACAGGTCTCCCTTCTCGTGGCTTATCGCTGCGGCTGTTGTTAACAGACCGAAAGCTCTGTAACCACGTCTGGCACTTTCGCACATACACACCACTCTGACCATTTACGGCATTGATGTTTCATGCCGCTGCGCTTACTGGATGTCCCTGGTGAAATTCATACATGACGTGCCGTATGTGCTCCTGCAACTGTCATGATCAAACACAAGAAACGCTTCCAAAACGTTGAGTAGACCGTTCTCCTTCTACACACTGCTGCATAATGGATATGACTCAGCTATGGCACGTGCCGCCTACTTCACTATTCGATCGTCAGATGACGTCATTGCAACGCTCATCGCAGATATGGCATTTATGGGATAAGCTGGTATCTATATTGGTTCCCATCTTTTTTAATGCATTGATTCTCCAAATTTATAAATGATAATCTATATTTTGTACTAAGGGTCTGATTGAATTACAGAACGTTTCGTGTAATCTCCTCGTCGCAATTTTGGACGAGTATGTTACCTTACGTAAAGTTCGATTTATTTATTTTATACT
Organism: Lepisma saccharinum; assembly: GCA_022664845.1. NCBI lineage: Eukaryota > Metazoa > Arthropoda > Insecta > Zygentoma > Lepismatidae > Lepisma > Lepisma saccharinum. The sequence goes on along the minus strand of JAGDQP010003928.1, from coordinate 39,144 downwards.
CTTTTAATAAATATATTTCTTTGCTTAACGTAAACCTGTGGACCAAAATATAATGGCGGGCAGATCATGGGAAAGACCTGAATTGGACACGAGTACTTCTGGATTCTTAATTTTAATTATAATAAAATGTTTTTTATCGAAATATCAAGCAAATAGTTTATCGTTTGGGAATCGCTATCCATTTCGATTAAATGTCGTTTCTTGATAGGAAGTTTCGATAAAAATATAAAATATTACGTAACTTGCCCTGTACGTAACAAGTCATCAACCCCGACATGTGTAGTCACGATGACGCATGCGAAGGTAGCTCCGAAGGAGACAGCGGACGTACGAGAGAAGAAGGAACATGCACGTGTGATCCTCATTGTGCTGGTCGAATAGTGAAGAACGAGCAAGCCACGCGTGGAGGTCACGACTACTGAACATCTGAGGCAGCAAGAGGACACTCTTCAGCACCAAAGAAGGATTAACTTTGTAAAAATGAAAGATGTCTCGTCAATTGACCAAGCGTATCAACGCGAGTTATGGGACAAACTGTGTAAGAAGTGCAGCAGGGATTCCGGATTTTCCACTAAAAAAATCTCAGACATGAATCTCGTTACGACAGACCGGGAGCAAGAAATCAGGGAGTGGCAGACCACTTGGATGTTTGAGATGAGAACAGAACGACTCCGCATAATACCTATGAAGCATCAGCTAGACTTTGCAGGAAACACAAACAAATTCAACCTATTTGTTTACCTGATCTTGGTCATCACTAACTTTGGTCGAATTTGCATCCGTAAGTATTCATGAGAAGAAGTATCTACGCACGACTTCACTACCGGAGTTGCAGAGGAACTCAACTTCTTTAATGCATTAGTTTTCATCTTCTGAGGATGCAACACATGGCGATGGTGTTCAACGATAAATTTGTTTGATGTATATATGTGTGTTTTAGTAGAATCAGATTTGTATGAGTTGTATATCTGCATGCTTTTTCTTTGTGGTAGTATGTTTATATATTTTAAGTAGTGTAAGAGTGAGTCACGAGTACACTTTTCATGACATTTGTCGTAATGATGTGTATATATTTAAGTATTAAACACCAGTCATCAGCCCACATATTAGGGATTAAATAGAACGAGTTAGCCCACTTAGAAAAGTATCCAGTACATACAAACATATCCATACAGGGATTTTGTAGTGTGATAAGTGCTTTCGAAGTGGTGATAGGTAGGGACTATACGGCGGAGTGGATTTCAGGATTCACGTCCCACTTCGAGCGCCATATCTCACGGCCGGATAACCAGTGTCTGAACATTTAACGATGCTTCGGCATTGATGGAATACAATACTATGGCCCGCGCCGCTCCGTTACACGCAAGCTTGTATGAAAATTAGCCTCAAAAACCGAGGTGGCAAAATGGCATTCTTTTGTATGCAGATCGCATGGGAGAAGACTGCGTAGCTAAAGGCGCTGAATGTAAATGAAGACAAAAACTTTCATTACGGATGTTTCAGACCTAAAACCTGTTATATTGGTGCCTAAGCAAGTGTATTTGAAACTTGTGGTCGGAATAAACGTAATATCCGTGAGGAGACTTTCAGAAAGTGGCAATGACAAGGTAAATTGTATGCTTTCCGTTCGGAACGAAGGGTATGAGAAGTGTCTGGACTAAGGTAATATTTTCCCATTTTATAGTGATATGTCGGAACGAAACCACAGTTTGGAAGTAAATGAAGATACAATAAAATCATTTCGCGTTCTTGAGTGAGTGTGCAAATTTACAGTGTAAATCGTAGCAAGTGCACATTGAATCATTTCTGTTCGTGTGGTGAGAAGGCTCTGGAACAAGCCATATGACAATACGTTTCTCATTATATTTCGTGTTTATATGAAAAATGCACAATGACTGCGTGCATAGTCTGGTAAGCGTGCACGTAATTACGTATAACTATTTTCAGTATCGATTACAAGACCACGTAGGTTGTACAATACTTAACGCAACCTAACCTAAGCTACCGGTACCGGAATATACTTTGATACAGGATTTGGCGGCACGGTCCATACGTTGCAAGTAACTTAACCGAGCTAAATAAGGTATCAATCATTTTTATGGCCATATATGATTTTTGTACGAATATCATATAGTAAAATCCCAGTAAACAGATTCATTTCAGTGTCTTCTCCGGTGTGAGTAAGGTATGTAGCACTATTGCCCAGAGTGCCTAGGAAGCATGGTTTTTGTATAAAATAAGCATCTTGCTTGAACGCTGTGCCCAATACTAATAGTATCGACGAAATCATCGTGTTGTAGCATTACTTTTTTTTCATATTAATCCATGTCGGAATTTAGTTATAAGTACCCTGTGCACTTGGGAAAGCAGATCATAAAACCTAACGATACTAAACTGTGAATGAAACAATATCCTGGTATCGCATACTCAAGCGGAGAATTGAATTAATATTGTCTGAGATTAATATTCTTGATTGACATTTTCGCCGTAATTACAGCAGCCTTTCATATAGCGCTCTGTCACAAAATAACCTTTTATATAATATTTGTTATAATTTTCTGTATTGTGTTGTATGATTTAAGTGACAGTGCCGTAGTCGACTGAAGCTATAATTTCGTTGTTTTAGAACACAGCTGAGATAGATTTTGAGTATTAGTTTTCTGGCAGTCGACGCTACTTATAGAGAAAAAAGATAATAATCATTAGACACAAAGGTGTACCCAGATCCTGATAAGAAATTGGTAAATTATGATAATTTTAATAATTTTTTATGATACCTATGCATATTTGTCTCTTAAACACTATATCCTGGAAACGTTGATAGGTTCACGGTAGTGCACAGCTTAAACAAGAAAAGCTTGCTTGTATTAAGATTAACATAGACATTAAATTGTGATTCTTATGGAGCAGGTAGAAAAGCAATAAAACATATAAACTACATTCTATTTGTGTAAATTTGACTTCGTTGCTAAAAAGGTATGTACAAATATTCTTTTATTCTATGCCTGTGATGCTGGTGTGCATTCAGGCACCTTTATCGAATTAATCGACTGTCTTTCTCTTTGCATAATCTTCTCCGTTAACATATTGTTAGCATAATCTTACATCAGTGTCCATTAGTGCTTGATTAATTTTCTATTTTTCTAGTGCACTTGTGAGATAATGGATTTTGTCGGTGCGCCGTTCCTGTACCATTAGTCTCCGAGAATATTCAGGTACCCTTCCTTCCTAGAGAACATCGTTCCCACAGAACGTGGTCATTGGGTGTACATTTCACTCCGTCCCGATCACTACCAACCTACTCACTACTTACTCCCGATCACTATCAATACACCTATTCGAGTATTTGTTTCTTCTAACTATGCAATATGACTGTCGTAGGTTTTGCTAGAGAACCTGGAAATTTACGTAGTAAATCAGAGTACATTCCAAGGTGAAGTTGTCATAAGGAGGTTAGACAAGACTGTCAAATAATGTAAATAGTGTTAGAATGTGAAGATAGGTGAAATCATCGACACACGTGTTGAGAAGAATTATGTTTAGTAGTAAAGATCCATGAAGGAAAGGGCGACGACGTTATCAGTAATTTATAGTACCCACACATTTGCTCACAGTGTTGACCGGCATTGTCTTAATTACAGAATTCTGAAAGTCTTGTTGGGACTGAAAATTCTGCGAAAGAATCTGCAATCAACTGTTCACTAAAAATTGGGTACTTTCCAGGTTAATTCCGCAAACATAAAGAAATGTTTTTGAAAGTGAAGATGTGGATATTTCGATAATAAAATGCAGGCTGTTCATGAGAAGTTGTTTAGAGATTAATATATACTAATAATTTTGGGCCCTACATACGCAGAAATGATTATTCATTCTTGAACTATTCAACCATAAAGAAATATATGGATTCATTGCCATAAAATATTAAAGGTGCTCTTTGATTTCAGAGAATGTATTTTGGACAAGGCTTTCTAGCATATTTAAAATTGACGTAGCATTAAATTGAAAGCATTGTATATTTATTACATTTATCATTCATGGATGTTGAACGTCTATATTTTTCTAATACTACAATAGTAATTATCCAAGTACAATATTTTTTTAATTAGCTGCCGTAATTTCTTTTCTAATATTTCAGCTAGTTAGAAATGTACTGCAAACTTTTTAAATATTAATGTTCCATCCATTTTTGGAAGATTAATTCCAATTTAATGTTTGTATGACCTTTAGGCAAGTTTGTCTCAGGCAATTCAAGGGAATAACATGCCTGGACATTTTTTAGTTCTCTTATATTTTCATATTCACGATTTGTGGAGATTCTAAATATAAAATTTTGAATTGGTATTATTTTGAAGTGCCTTGAATAGGTAAAAAATCTTGAGACTGGAATTCTCCGCATTTTAAACATTTGTTTCATAAATACAAGCACACTGCTTTTTCTTCCATCACCTCATCTTATTTGTATAAGACGGATTCCAAAACATGTATACCTGCTACTTATAAAATTACTTGTTTATACTTTGATAAAGAAATTGGAAATATACAGTAAGGTCCTAGCTGCATTATTCCCCATTTCTGCTCCGAGTATATTCCTCTGCGAATGACACCATTGCTCAGACATGAAAGACTTAAACACCATAGCAACCTAGCTACATATGATGATACTTAATAAAATAAAAATATAACGGAAACGAGAAAAAATATGTTATCCTGATTGTCATGCAACCGCCGAGAACGCGAGGTTAGTGCTGGACTGCTTATATTTAAGGATTGAATTAATTTATGACCTTTGGATGTCAGTGGCTATGGCCAGGATAGTATAAATAGAATGATGTGGGAAGGAGTTGGCCAAGGCCTATATTGGAGGACCATTTCGGAAATTTGCCTGGTGTGAAAATTCCTGGCAAGACCTGCTTATGTTTAAAACTACTTTCTATATTACGAGTAAGGGAATTCTGTGTTATTTGGTTCATACACTTAGTACCAACAAGTAAGTACTTAATATACACACTGAATTCGGAAGAACAGAATATTTCGTCTTCTTAGAGCGGAATTTGCAATACAGAAAAGTTGTTTTCAACGAATCGTTCTCGCCTGGATAAAAATTTGTTATTTCGAGATGAAATTCCGATACTTTATGGATGTAATTAATTCTTCAAACTTGAATTAGCGATTTCTCATGTTTTTTGAGTGGTTCAGAGTGCATCATGACCACTAGTGAAATTTCTTCTATGTCATTTCCAACTAAGAATGTAACTGAAAGACGAAGACATATTGTGAAATTTATCGCGTTTAGGTAAAAATGACAACAGAAGACCTGAAAACTTTTCTCAGTGACAAAAAGACGACGTCAGTGGTAAGATATGCACCAGAAATCTTGGAAAGTTTTTCTTATGTACCTGATTAGTCAAAAGGAACCATTTCGAAGTTGCACTATGACAGTTGGCCTGCTGACTGAGGGGATAAGGCATTGGATGCATGGCTGAAAGATAGTGGGTTCAAGTCACACCAACGTTATGTTTTTTCACTCTTTTTCATTTATAAGTTCATTATTTTTTTTACTAGTTATGAATAAATGCTCGCTTTTCCATATTTTCAATATGATATCGCGTGTTTTCGTGTCCAAAAGGTTATAATTGTATCTCATTAGATGGAAATTCATCTAAGAAACGTTTATATCTACATTCCCATCAAAAAGAACTAGCATAGATCTCATCTTTTTCTGTCCCCTCTTTCCGCCCTCGAAACATTAAGTATTTTGCTCATGACGAGTGGAATACCGCTCTTTGAATTTAGTGTGTAATTATTTTTGCAGTGGTTGTAAGACCTGACATTCTAATTTTTCTCTAAACCTACGAAGAATTTAATGGAAGAATGAAAGTTATTAAACAGAAAATCTGACTTTTCAATAGACTGGGAAGGAGGGAAATTTAAAGTCGCTAATCAGAAGAAAATAGTAAGTAGAATCTTTGTAATCAGTGTTACAAAGCGAGAGGGGTCATTTGTTAATTTAGCATAGAAGAGTTGAAGTGACTGGAACTGAACTTTCAAATCAAACTATACCTTAATAATATGCAACAACGAAACATTTTCTATTGTATCTTTTAACTATATTGTAGTATGTTTCAATTCAATTCGAATTTAAATAATACTCAATTATTTAAGTCTGAGAGCTTTTAAGGAGAATGAATATTGTGTTTTGTGAAATTTTATAAAGAAATCTTAAACAGCTGAAAGACGAAATGAAAGAAGCCTACAAAAGAAACACACAATTTCACTTGCACTTTGTCTCAAAAGATTGACGAATGTGTGCATAACCATTCAATGTTATAATTTCTTTCATCTATAATTTACTGATAGTTTAGGTATTAAAGGTTAGAAATAAAAATATTTTGCTATGCCCTGCTCTCATTGAGACGGTCTACGTGAAAACGGCACATAGCTCTTTGTTTTTATATTGTCTATGTGTTCTTTTTTTTTACGTAGGCCACCTCAATTTATGTCTTATTTTTAGATTGAATGCTGAAAATTGCGCCTATAATTCAGTACTTTTATTTAGGTGTAATAACACAAAGTTGAATGACAAACCGTAAATAATATAATTGAGATGTTGTCAGAAAACTATAACCTTTATACTTATCTCTCATGATCCAAGACTTTCTGTTGTAATAAGAATGCTGATGACTCCATACGCCATTTGATTAGATTTTGGATGCATAAACACGGCTTTCGTGGAATCTCTCTTCAGTTTCCATGTACTTATATCGTTCTATCAGACTCACAAATTATTGCGTAACGAGCAATTTTCTTTAAACGCAATGTTGTCTAATTTTGAATAAAAACAATCAAGAGAGTTGGTTTCTTATAATCCTGTAAAGACAAAAATACATTTCACAGTATTTGGATCAGGCATCTTATTTTTCTTAATTTATCTTATATCCTTTTATGTACAGACAAAGCCAGAAGTCTGTACCCAGCCGTAAAATTTCTACAAATTAATTTGAAATGTTTTGACCGATTTTAGTACATTTTTTGCAACTTAAAAAGAAAAACTCTTTATATTACAGGAAATCGAACATTAGGACATGATCAATTCTGAATATATTGTTGCTTGTGAACTACTTACAAACAGTCTGAACCATTCCCTGAATAAGTTAATATAAAGTTTTTTTTAAAGTCAGTTCTTTCACAATAGATGGCAGAATCATTCTTGTGAAATCACTTATCTTGTACAGAATTTTGAAACTATCAGAAATTGTTTGAAAGCTTGTTTATATCTGAGTTATAATATATTTCTTCAGAGAGAAAACTGGTACGGGACGCGACTGGTGTTACAGAGTCGCCATGTTGCCAACTCACATAAATATTATATAGTCAATATATCTAAATTCATCATATGTATTGCAATTATAAATGAGCGAAAAGGAAGGTGACTGTAACCCTCACTTCCCAAGAAAATGTCTTCCACCACCCATAGTTCGATCCACTCCTTATGTTCAAAATACTACTTCCACTCCTGCTAGGCATTGATGTACCAGCAAGAAAAGAACTTCGAACTTTGTATTAGTTGTGTCTAAGTGTTCAGAGCATTTTCCCCTTGAGTGCAATTACAACGCTTGATTTCCAATACGTCTAGAGAAAAAAACTTAAGTAAAACAGAAAGTTTCCCATTTGTATATGTTTACAAACGCATGCACAAATAACTAACAGTATACAAACCTAATTAATATCTTTCTTACACATAAAGTATGATTATCTTCTCTGACATATATGAAGTACACAATTGAGTAGGCAATAATTTAAGCTTCAACGATCACTAAGAGATGGGAGAGCAAGCATTATATTATTTCAGTTTAATGTTGGAGGAACACGTCCAAATGTTGAGATAAGGAACTCTTAAAACTGTAAGATAAACAATTTTTCTTCGATAGCTTTTACTCTGAGATTAGAATACATGTAAACAAACTTTCATTAATAGAAACTTTCACAGAAGATTTACATTTAATCGCGACAGAGTCAAATTTAGAAACGAAAATTCAATACGGGTTTCACTTCACTGCACTTCAGAAGCACATCTTTTGGAAGACTGCTGTTGCTCATGTTGGCGAGAGTGGTCTTAAAAAACTAAATTTCGCAGTTAGTCAGTGCTATGAGCAAATCAGTACTCGTCGAAAGCCTAAATTTAATTGTATTCACAACATTGTTCGGGTTTTCGTTTCTTTGTTGTTTCCTTCGGCGCTATATTCAAACGTCATTTGTCATAGACTAGTTGTCTTTTCGTTTTGTTTATGGTGATATGTTTTTGTTCCACACACTTCTACATGTCAACAGTTCGGTTGTTATGCAATGTTTACGTACCTATCGTTACATGAGTTCTCTGTACTTATTGTTATGTTCCTTTCGAACATAAATGTCTACACGATTTCTTGAATGATCGTGTACTTCCTAATATATGACATATATGTTTTGGTGTGTAGAGAAGCTAAGTTTATACGCAACGTATATACATATTGCAAGGTTCAAGTGTTAATAATTTCCTGGTGTCAAGCTGTTCGACCACGCATAAAAGAAATTAGTCCTTCAGTGAATATATGTTTAGTTTCACAAATTTAAAGGCACAGCAGTCAGCACATACAATACGATTTGCACGGTAGTAAAGGAAGGAAATAATTTTGCATGACAATGATAAAAAATATCAGCTTATGATAACGTTAATAAAGGTTTCAATGGGACTCTATGCTATATCATTCACCGCAAAGATTGAGAGAAAACGACCTGAATTTGTAGACTCGAAACAGCAAATGAAGGTTCTGGAGATGTATTAACAGGATCTTCGTGGATACAATCATTTACAAGCTGATAATTCCAAGCTCAACTTTGACTTTTGACCGTGCTGACATAAGCACTGTTTCTTTCAGGCATGCTTTCGGGGAAGGGGACTTTGCCTCCTAAAGGTTCTCAACATATCTCCACGATAGAATTAGATTTAACGTTTGTAATTCATATGCATACTGAAATACGTATATAGTAGCATATTATGTATTGTTCATTTTATTTTAAGGTTAATTAAGGAAGTGAGACAGAGCCAGTATGCATTATTTATAACTTTGGTGAGCCCCGACTTGCACCCCCCGAACGGAATCTTCTAGAAGAAACATTGGACATGAAGGAAAGAAATCAACCATACTCGGCAATTACTGTCAATTGTGTATCACTATTGCAATCACCTATTGTTTGTGTGATGAACAATTTATATATTTGGTTAGAGAATAACCATTCTGAAGAAAAATACTCAAGAAACGGGCTACTAACGTATAGCAAATAGATACGTAGTGACAATTAAAATTGTAAAGTTAAAAGTATAAGTTAAACAACTATTCTTTAAGTAATATTTCTTCTGAAGGGGAAATGGAAAATATGCGATTTTTGATTTACAAACACTTCTACCGCAGATTTATATTTAATCAATAGAGAGCGCCTATTATAGGCCACAATTTCGTTACAATTATCTCTATAGCTTTATTAGATTAGGAACATTGCTGCTGCTATTAATGATATTGGTGGGAGATGTCTTAAAATCTAACTTGTGCATTAAAATCTACCTTGTGTAATAAGATAGTATCACACGGCGTAGCAGATCACACTCCAAGTAGTACCCAATACTCATGTTTAAGCTATATGTTTGATTGGCGAAAGCCGAATATAGGTCATTTCTATATTTGCCAAATTAAACAAGAAACGTCTATGCTCCGACCGAGGTGGCTACTGATAACGACAAAGATATATTCTACGATGAGCTAGAAAGGCTGTTTGACCGAATGCCGGAGTATTATTCGAAAATTGTGTTGGGTGATTTTGATGCAAACGTAGGGAGGGATGAAAAATAGACCTACTATAGGCAAATACAGCCGTCACAAAAAGATCAACGACAATGGAGAAAGGCTAATAACTTTCGCGATTTCGAAAAACCTACTGGTAAAGAGCACGTACTTTGAACGCAAAGGCATGGGTATCTCCGGACGACAAAACTCTCAACGAGATCGATCACGTATTAGTAGACAGACGAAGACACACCAACTTAATGGATGTTAAGTCGTACAGAGGAGCGGAAGGTGACACCGACCATCAATTAGAGACCACAAAACTAAGGGAAAAGTTATGCATCGCGAAAAGAGAAAGCAAGGGGTCCAAAACAACTGAATTCGAAGCTAAGCGATTAAATAATCCGAGCATAAAAGGAGATTACCAACACGAACTCTCAAATAGGTTCGAAATCTTAGCCAACTCGAGTAATAATAATGATGTAATAATAATGAAATTGATGTAAGTAAGATGTGGTAGGCTATTCGTGAAACAATGAAGAACGCAGCGAAGGAACGTGTAGGTGAGAAGAAACAACAGAAAAACAAACCTTGGGTTTCATGAAGAATGCCTTAAGCTTCATGAAATACGAAAATAAGCAAGGCAATGATGGCTAAGTAATAAAAGCGAAGCAAATACCAACCACAACAGTAAAGCGAAACGAAACCCCACACGCGGGTTCAGAGGTTAGGAGTGATTAGAAATGAACTTTGAGATCTTGAGGCGGATCCGACTAAAATTGTCGATGTGTGGAAAAATTATTTTGACAGATTTCATAATGTACACAACGGGGAATAAACAGATAAATCTGAAATCCATACCACAGAACCGTGAATTCCCGAACCTAGTGAGATCGAAATCGAAATGTCGGTAAAGAAATTGAAAAATTTCAAATCAGCAGGAATAGACAATATTCCAGCCGAATTAATTAAAGCAGGAGGAACGGCACTAATCAAGGAACTACATAAATTGATAAGTGCTGTATGGAGAAAGGAGGAGCTTCCAAATTAATGGAAAACCTCAATAATATTTCCGATTTACAAAAAAAGGCGATAAATCTGATTGTATTAATTACGGGGAACGCATGTTTCTATTCAGCCCAAATACTTTTAACATCGCAATTAATATCAAGCAATTTGAAACTGAAAGTATACAGAACGGTTATTCTGCCGGTAATACTTTACGATTGCGAAAGTTGGAGTACGACCCTAGCAGATGAACTTATATTACGTGTATTGGAAAGTAAGATTTTGAGAAAGATATACGGATCGAAACGCGACGAGATGGCTGGAGAGTGGAGGAGACTTCATAATGAAGAACTCCATGGACTGTACGATTCACCAGATGTTGTAAAGATAATGAAATCGCGATGATTAAGGTGGACAGGCCATGTAGCTTGGATGAAAAAAAAACGAAGATGATATTTTATCGTGGTTGGAATGCTGAAAGGAAGGAGGCCATTGAGAAGACCGAAACATCGTTCGATAAATATTAGAAGAGATCTTCGAGAAGTAGGCGTTCGTGATGAAAACTGGGTTGATATTGCCCAGGATAGAATCCAATGGCGAACGTTTGTTACTGCGGCGATGAAGGTACGAGTTCCATAAGCCATAGAGTTAGTTAGTTAGCTAAATTCTTTGACAGTTACGTTGTTTCACTTGCTACACGGACACCGCTTACTTCATTATGTCTTGAACTATGACGAGATTTGTGGCTATTCCGCCCTAACTGAGTCGGGGTCGTCCCAAGTCGCAGCTTCACAATTCACAGTCTTCGGAATTTCATCCCAACTCGTAGTCCCCAGCCTTTGGGCGTTTTCAGCGTTTGTTATATTTTCTCAATTCACGCTCAGAGATAGCGGTGTTGCCATATGCAATCAAACTATAAATTCAGATCGGCCTAGTTTACTCCATATTAGGAATTGAGACGCCATAGCTCAGTGGTAGTTTTGGGTTCGATCCCAGCGGTCTACCATGGTGACTGAGGTTTTTCCAGTTATTTTTCTTTCACACCAGGCAAATACCGGTATGGTACGTTCAACATTGGGCCTGGCCGACACCCTCTCGAATCCTTTCCCCTCCCCTATCTCAGCCTGAGCCTGAGATGTCTAAAGGACATCAATAAATTCAATTTAATTCCATATTAAGACCATATGTTACCTAAGAAGAAGTCCTATTTGGTTAGAGCTAAATGAAAGTTGGTTATCCGAGTTTAGAGCCGATTAATTAGTCTAATAAATTCGAAATTAATTAAAATTAAAATAAAGTATCGGAATAACAGTAATAATGATGACGATGATAATAATAACCATGGGCCTATACAACACCAGCCTTCTGTTACAAATAAGTACAAATGAAATAAAAGCAGACATTAAAAAAAACACACACACACACAAAGCATTGGTCCCCATTTGATATCACTATTAGAGTCCAACTAGTATGGACGGATTGGATGATGTGACTTACACCTGAGAGAATTGAAAAAACAAAATGATTATTTTCAGTACTTACTGAGACAACATCAAATGATTTTTTTCTTAAAATTGATTGTTTAATTGTGTAGAGGAGAATGTTGTTTTATGTTAAGCATTGAATAGTTGAATTACGGCGTCGGGTGTTGGCGCGAGTGATTCATTTACTGGGTAACGCGATTCGGCTTGCTTGCACAGCACCATGTATACACGTTTGGTTTATGCGCTATACGGTGCTGC
>JAGDQP010003928.1:0-26566 GCA_022664845.1 Lepisma saccharinum | reverse complement strand
ATCTGGTTTTATCCAGTTATAAATCATGTCAAACAAAATCGTGACATTACCACTCAGCCAATACCCCAAGGTGGCTGCAAAAGGAGGCTTGTGACCATGTACACAAAATAAACTAAAATAATGTGATGCTTAACAACCAAGATAACTAATTTGCAATCTTATTATTCCTACTTTGCTCTCTTTGCAATATCTCGTCACATTCTTCACGTTTCCAGTTCATCAGTTTTTCTCCTTGCTCTCTTATTCATCTTGCTTCTTTCCTTTTTCTAACAAGGATTCTGCTTTCTGTTTCCGAAGATAAATATTATGCCTAAAGAATTCGCTGACAATTCTATCACTAGGATTTATTAAAAAACTTAACACCCGTAACAGTTTCAGCCTCTTACCAAGATGGCCTTCCTCAGACAGTTCAGAAGTGATGTATGATGTAAAACAGTGCACACTAGCACACAATCACAGAACAGGATTCGTTTACTTTTGCAAAACTAAACAGAATTCAATCATTCACATGAGAGAGAGCACATAAAACGTGTATGCTTACATTTGGCAATATTAGAAAGAAGTTGTAGCAAGTTTTGTTTTGATGCTGCAGTTGTCGATAGTCCTCGGGGCTGAAGAGCTTGTCTCAGTGTGAGCAGCTGTGAGTTGGGACAAAAAATCCAGTTTTTCTGGAATGACTGCAAGTTAGGAGTAATCCACTGAGTCCCTGTAGCTCCGAAAATATACATAATTGTGAATTTCTACAAAGGTACTTTCTTTTGTTGTTTCGATGTAAATAATCACCCCTTGAAGGTATGCACCATTATTATGCGGGCGCTCTGTATGATCAGAAAAGCATGATAAACTTTTCACTTATTATATAACACTTTGTGACATATCTTCCTCCTTTTTCTACGCCCCAATGAATTGCAAAAATAAACAAATTAATGTGAGACAACATGCTGAAACATTTAGTGCAAGGTTTGATATGTTACTGAAATCTATAACATTGTATCGACTAATGATATTCGCATATATACAAAACATCCAAAATAAATCCATTTCAGGATTTATATCAGATTAATCGAACATAAAAGTTGAAATACGTAATAATTGCACCTTTCAGAAACATACATGGTTCCTCTAAATTTAAAGGTGCTGGTTAGGATAGGATGAGAATATTTTAATTAATAATATAATTAGTTGTTTTTACAGATGTAAAATTATTTCAGCTTATACATAACCTAGTGTAAATGTCTTCATATCATAAAAATACGTCTCAAATTTCTTAAGAGGATTCGTTAGTTTACAAAGTATTCTAAAAGCGTATTACAATTAAAAGAAAATTTATGAAAAAAAAAATGTTTTCGAAATTAAGCTTTTGGCAGGGAATTTTAACACCGTTACAGGTTTGCAGATATTGGTAAATTGCAATGACTTACGTTACATACTATTTGTCAATAAGTATGTCTTTGTTTGTATGTCCCTTGCGCTTGGACTGAACCTTTCACTTTTACGCATTTTGATTGAAAATCCTTTTGATGGACAAATTATATAACATAGTTTTAAGTAAACTATCTAATTAAAGGTTCCATAACTACTAGGTCCATCTATTAACCATCAATGACAAAATTTAAAACATCGCCTTGATAAATGTACTATTTTGATGTTAGAATATATATGCCATCATTATAGGCATCACCTCTCAAAACTTTCCATCAAAAACTTAGGTAAATTTTATTTTTATATGGGCCAGTATAGTAACTTTGGACTTCGACCCGTCAGGATTCGCCCCTTAGCTATTAAAATCCACACCCATGCCCCTGCCGGGACTCGAACCCGGGACCTTAGAGTCGTTCCGCACGGCTACCAGGCCGGCAACTTTCCATCAAATTTTTATCATTGAAAATCTTTATTTAAATATATTCTCTGCTGCACATAGCATAAGAAATAACTTATCTTACAGACTATGAGTAAGCGTGGAAACTTATATTGAAAATGACGACGTGTTTTTCTTCCATACCGAAAGACATTATTTTTTCATTTTTTTTCTGAACTGATTCCATCAAATATTATATCCCACTTGAGATCGCATTGCGTTGGACTGCTCTGTGTTCTGTAATAAATTTGGAAGTGAGTATTGATGTGAAAAATAGAAACGTTGATCGGTAAAACAAAATCACCGTATGTAAAAATAATATTTTCTATCTGGCAAAGCTAATTTGAATCTACATCTTGTGATATATTATTAATGGAAATGATAGAAATTGTATTTATGTAAAGATTACTGTAGATATTTTCTAACGCTTTAAGTGAACATGATTTATTAATGTTTAATGGGTTCATTTACGTGTGTCCCAGTCAGTAATATTTCTTTTGATATTCACAGAAAATACTTACTGATACGTGTTTAATATTCTGTATGTGGAAACTACCAACTTTGTCATAATACTTCTAAATGACAAATAATGATGATCAGATTTAATTATAAGTACCAGGTCTTTAGAAAAAAGAAACAGAAGATGGCGTTTAATTTGTTTCATAAATTGCAATTAACGGAATGTGCGTCTATAACACATGTGTTTTATCAGTCTTTTCCTATTTTGGCAAAAGATCGATTCGACTGATTGAACCAGAACACATTCGGTCTATCGGACAAGAGAATGATTTGAACTTACTCGGCTCTATTTCTGATTGGTTGACAGAAACTCTTGCTATTAGATCATGTGACTTTACTTAGTGATTCTATTTGTTGTATCTATTTGGTCATTGATTGCTCTTTGAAATATGTTACTGACATAGTTCCTCACTCTATGCAAAGCGGTTTAAGTTTTATCATGTTAGTTTCCCAAAATTCCTCTAATTTCAAACGCAGGAATTCATCATGACTTTGTTCAGTGATCAATGGATCATGACTTGGTTCAATGTGAAAAACATAACGTTAAATTAAACTACACAATTCCTTATCGTTAAGCTGCTGGGTACAACATTTACTAACGCCATTGCTCCCTCTACGCCAAACTTATTTGTATTGTGCGCCTGTCCTTGTGTAAGTATTCTTACTTATTTGTATGTATTACAAGAGTTATGACTTAAATTTTCTAGTATTTTCATTGTTAGCTGTGTGTAGATACAAGTATCAGTTTAGTTACATCGGGTATGTTTAACTTCTTTTAAAACTATTGTATAGTTGTTAAAACTAGAGTGTATTCTTTACTGTCTCTTTGAGCCTAAAAACGATAAATCATTTAGTTTGGCCCAAGGATTCCGCCAATTTTTTTTTATTCACCTGGCCGAACAACGATAGTGTTTTTACTGTTTAAAGTCGACAGAAACATTGAAAACCATGCTCATCCTCCCCAATACAGGCTTTACATACGAAAATAATTCTGACAGAATCCTTGGTTTGTTTTGTGTAATAAATGGTGAAGAATTGTTGTAAAATGACTATTGAACACTATTAATTCTTTCTCCGCATCCTTAATAGGAATCTGCTGATAATTTACTACAACCTGCTTTTTATTATGTGTAGAGTCCGGTACGATGATTTCCTTAGCAAGTAGGTAGATTGGTTTCGGAAGAGGTCTACGTGCTTTGCTGTGATCGAAGGTGTTTTGAATATAAAAATAACATTAAACTCATATATTTATGCTTAAATTATACAAATTCAGCATAAAACCTTGCATTTAGAGTACGTTAGGTACCCCAGTATTGCTCTCTTTTAAATATGTCCCTGCTACTTCTACAGGGAAATAGAGTGGCCGCCACTATTAAAATCGCAATGCCCGTTTTTGTTTTGTTACGAATAGGTTGACTGTAAAAATATTGTCTAACGTTTTGCAAAACTAATAATAAAAATATATAAAAAAACATAAATATATTATTACTTACGTGCTCATGGAGTCCTACTATCAAGAATAAGTTCCATTAAGTTGCATTATCTCACAGGAACGGAATGTTTATAGTGTTTCAATCAATAATACAGAATATTTCTGAATATATCTTCACTTTTGTTTAAACTTTAAAGTTTGAAGATGCTATACAAAATTTCGAAAATCTCGTCTTTCCTCTAATTCTTCCGACTTGATTTAATTTGAGTTGGTGTTCTTTTAGAGGACAAAGATGAGCAAATACTATTCATCCATTCAATTTTTCAACTATCGATATATAACTATATATGTCCGAGACAAAATAAAAAACTTAGAACTAGGCTGTAATTGATTCTCAGTGAATTTACTGAACATGCAAGTTAGATAAGTTCTACGTAAGTTCTTCAATAGATTTGAATATGTTCCACTTATAACCAGTTATGATATTTAGCCTGCTCCCACCGGTTAGACCAAACTAGAATTTATCATTTTGGTTCGGTCGTGGAATCGGCTGTTAAATCAATTAAATAAACTAATTTATAAACTAATAAATAAAAAGATATCTAATTAAATTCAATTGCGTCTCGTTGTGAGGTGGATTAACATAGACTCACAGCTCCACAATAATTCAAGCGTGAATTGCGAAATTATAAATTGAAACACTATTTGGAAAGCTTTGAACTCTTTTTGGTTCTAAATTTTCATTAGACAGGAAAAGAGAACGCTTTTCAGATCTAGAGAACCTAAACATTTTAGAAGATCTTGCTTTGAAGGCTGACCTTCTGTAAGAGCTGCCACTGCTCTTTTGGAGTATTCAGAAAACTGTAATTTCTAAATCCTTAAAGATTGTTTTCTAAATTAATGAAAAGCCCAAGAGATTGAAGAGAGACTAGATAGTCCAGAGTGTAATCGGCAAAATGGAAAGTAAACTGAATCAATCATTTAGTGAGCAGCGTGTATAACATGAATGTAGGGAATAAAGGTTCTTTTCTTACCTCACAAAAAACTATAAACTATCATTAATACCTTAACTAAAGCAGACATAGCATTTAACGTCATGAATTTCATCTTACACATTTTGAAGATACGCTCTGAATGTTAATAACGTATGTCACAAGATAGACATCAACATTCCAAAGGTACTCGTCAATGATGGGATCCGAAGTATATCAACACTTGATTGACAAATGGATTCCATAGGGTGGCCACAGAGTCCCACTACCACTATGTAAATTGTAAGAAAATTATATATTATGTACTGATAGGTACTGATAGTCATATGCACACGCTTTTGTTATATTTCATTGCTGTTCCGTTGAAGAAGTAACCAATATGGCTGATACATCCAGTTACATCATTGAACATGGCGCGATTGGCCCGTACTTTTTCGATGGCGCTGTTAATCAGCATCGACACATGAACATGTTCAGGATCTGGATTGTTTCCCTCCTGGAGAAAAATGGTTTTAAGGACATAGCACGTTGGGGACCTGTCCTTTATGCCATAACAGTACGCGAACTTCTTGATGAGGTGTTTCCTGGGCGGTGGATTGATCGTGGGTTACCTGTGCTCCCAGCTCCACTTGCCTGGCCTCCACGAAGCTCGGACCTAATCAGATGTGATAATGCATTATGGGGACTTATAAAGAATATCGTGGAAAAGGAACGTTATGGTATCAAGTTTCACTCAAGTTACGCCAGAATCAAGTTTCACTGAAGTTACGCCAGCAATGCTCCGCAAAATGCCACACAGAACTTGGCGGCTTATTATCATTTGTCATGGGAATGACGGTGCACAGACTGATTCTTTCCATTGTTAATGGATTATATCAAGCTGAAGCTCAAGAATGTATGGTACACCGCAAGTAACACATCCTACACAGCAAGGCTTTTCATTTTCCTTGCCGCTGTTAAATGTAATGGGAATTTGTGGCCACTCTGTACAACGCAGAAGACCGAAGGAAGGAAAAGGAAGCAGTATATAGAAACTTCCGGTTTTGGATTTGGGTATTGTTTTCATTGCAACCTCCCTCCGTTTTCTTCAATAAATAAATTTAAAAGTATCGTTGATTATGCACAAGAGGAAAAGCAATCAGATCTGAAATTACTTCTTATTTTTCAATATAATACGTAAGTATATGCAATTGTATAGAAATTGGCAATTTATGTAACGACAGTTTTTTTTAAGTTCTTCTGGTTCATCCTTCAAAACAAAGTGTTAAGGTAATCATGATAACCAAAAAATGATCGATAGCATTTCACTTGTAATAGCAGTTACGTTGTGTTCAAAACTAATAAAACATATATTGATATTTGTCCATCGTTCAATTATTTGAATTTACTATTTTCAAATTTAGTTTATCAACAAAGAAATACAGAAGCTTGTGCTGTTCATTTTGTATTTAAGTAACATTGTATTAAAATTTCAAACATTTAAAATATCTTTTCCCGTTTTCTGTTAAAATTAACTAACTCCATGGCCTATGGAACTCGCACGTTCATTGCCTCAGCAACAAACCTTGGCCATTGGATTCTATCCTGGGCAATATCAATCCAGTTTTTATGAGGAGGGGAGTAGTTGGAATATGAAATGAACGTATTGAACTAATTCAAAGTCTATGATCAGAATTTTATATTTTAAATACACACGAGGGAAAGAAAGAACAAATGAAGATACATTACCTTTTTAAGTAATAATTAACTTTATGATGTGTGATGTCGGAAGTATCATTGGAAGATACAATTTTGTTGACAAATAGGTGAACCGTAATGTACTGTTCAAATATATTTAATTAGCTAAATTTGGGGAATCAGAAGCATTGTTCCTATCCTATATGATAAGAATATTGGAAGATATTTATTTAGTAGATTATATGTAATATTCAATTACGCTTTGGAAAACAATGAATGACTATAATGTCAGATCGTTATGGACCTATGTTGACATTGTGTAAATATATGATTGCAATTCAGAGAAAATATACTGATGGATTTAGCAATAAAGTACACGTTCAATTGAAAGATTAATATTTCTATTCAATCATTTCTAAAGCAGAATCGTTGGCTGAACACAGTTTAGTGTGTACAAGATTCTGGCAGAAAGTTAACGCAAACTGGTCGTTAGAAAAGGTTAGCTCTATTTAGTACCCACTGTACAATTATTTCTATCGACCTACTTCAGAAAATTATAAACACAAAGATATCTACAAATGATTTCGTTTTTTTAAGGATGACGTGTAAGTTAAAATATAAAGTTATTGCTTTTACTTCTAAATTTTGATCTCTGTAACTGAAGTCCTGCTATTGAATTTTAATACCGGTGACTTAATTAAGAAGAGATCACTTGTATCAAAACTACCATTTACTATGTTACATGAAGATCTAATACCGACAAGTTTACGATATATAAAACGTTTTTGGACATGATAGAAAGCTAGAATATTATCTTTGAAACTTAGGAGAAAAATGAATATCTGTTTTTGATTACGGGTATAAACGTATTAACAAATATCTTCCGTCTGTGAAAATTAGTTTTTTGTGAATAAATTTTACACAAATTCCAGTAATGGACAGATTGAACTAACTTTCATTATGTTTATTTAATAGTTCTTATATTTGGTAGAAGTCGTTTCATTTAATAAGAGGTAGTTTCATTGGAATGGCGTTTGTTGCAGTAGTGATAATGTTGATGTCATCATCACGATAAACTAAAACCTTCTTTTCCTGTAACGTTGGAAACTATCGACATAGTCTATAATCAAATAACGAGTTTCTTCCTAGTTTATAAAATACGAGTAATTAAATTTCAACTCGAGATTCGCTCCTGATCCACTCTTAGGATGGTACTACACGTAGGCAGAAAAATAATTATACAATATTATGTTCCTTTTTGAATGCGTGCAATAGATGGCAGAATCAATAATAGTAATAATACATCTTCTACTACTTTCATATTTAATGAAGACAATTAGCTGAAATATGCCTCTATTGTAACACTATACTTTTAATTGCGTTTTCAATTATACCTTTGAAATCTTAACCTATTCTTCCTCACATTCCCAATAACTGTAAGAATATACAGATAAGTTTGAACTTCTAAATAATACCAGCTCCAAAGTTGTTTTCGATTGTGACCCCATCCTAAACCCCTTTTATTTTTCAGAGGTAGTTAATTGACTGCCTTATTTGATAAATATGACTAACGTCTGGAGAACACTGCCAGGACGCACGAACGAAGCAATTTTAACCACACAATTCAGACATGAGTGTTAGGCGTAAAAGAAAAGAAAGACTTTACATTTACGAAGGGTAGTAATTTCCATCCCTTAGTCTACGGCAGTTGCTGAATCAGGCACACAACCAAACACAACACAGCAAATATGTATTGTAGTAACCTTAACAGCCTTTGAGTACTATTTTTCACTATGGTAAATGGAACTCGCCAGTAATAAACGATCGCCATAGGAT
This sequence comes from Lepisma saccharinum, assembly GCA_022664845.1. NCBI lineage: Eukaryota > Metazoa > Arthropoda > Insecta > Zygentoma > Lepismatidae > Lepisma > Lepisma saccharinum. Next base: position 18,252 of record JAGDQP010003928.1, on the reverse strand, counting down.
TCTATCCTGGGCAACATCAAGCCAGTTTTATCATCAATATCTACCAGTCGAAGATCTCTTCTAACATTCTGCACCCACCGATGAGTATGTCTTCCTAACGGTCTCCTTCCACCCGACATACCAAGCACGATGACGAAATACAATATTTCTTTCTCTCTCCATCAGAGCTACATGGTCCGACCATATTAGTCGTCACGATCTACTCATACTTACAAAATAAAAGTGAGTCGTACATTACGTGGAGTTCTATATTAGATAGCCTCCTCCATTCTCCGGTCACCCGGTTCGGTTTCGGACCGTATATTTTTCTTAAAATCTTATTTTCAAATATACGTAGTATAAGCTCATCTGCTTGGTCGTACACCAACTTTCCTAACTGTGAAGTTACAGGCAGAATAACCGCTCTGTATATTTTCTATTGCAAGTTCCTTGATAGTAATCGCAAGGTTAGGAGTTTCTGCACTGAATAGAAACATAAGTTACCCTAAAATAAGTGACCTCGATTTGCTGGTTGCATATACCCCCAGGTATATAAATTTGTTTATATTCTCTATAATCTCATTCTTGATTGTTATGTATCTATTGCCTTAATTTTTAACGTTTAGGCTTGTAATCATGTACTTTGTTTTCTCTATGTTTACCTGCAGATCTATCTCATCGCAAGCTTCTACTAAGACATCGATCTTACTTTGTAGTGTATAAATCATACCCTATTAAAACGACATCATCAGAATATACGAATAGTTAAGCCATTCATTCTTAGTCTCTTTTTGCCTCTATTTATTTTTAGAATCACATATTCTAAGGCAAAGATAGAGCGTAGTGGGGATAAGTCATCACCTTGTTTCAGTCCGTTGAAATCTCGAAATTATCTGACATATTATTACTAGCTATGCGTACTCTGCTTATAGGGTCGCTGAGACACATCCTGACTAGCTGAACTAGCTTTAGGGGAATTTCAAAAGCCACTAATATACTGAAAACCTTTTCCTTTTGATACAATCATAGGCTCTCTTAAACCAATCAACAGGTGATGAAGTTTCCCAATATATTCTCCATTCTTCTCTAAGATTAGTATCAAGGTGAAAATCTGGTACAACGTTGATCTATTTCATCTAAATCCACATTGGTTATCTTCAATTATTTCATCCACGTATGCACTTTAGGCGCATTAGCAATTTAATATTTAATGCCTTGTTATATGTTTGGAGTATCGAGATTTCATGGTAATTGTTATAGTTCGTTTTATCGTCTTTTTTGTTAATCGGATCTAAAATTGAAGTTTTCTATTTATTTTAAGTACCTTCTTTCTCCATATAGCATTTATCAAAATATGTACTTCCTTGATTATTGCCGTTTATCCTGCTTGAGTAAATTTGACCGCAACGTTGTCTATTCCTGGCGCTTTGAAATTTCTGAATTTAGACAGAAAAATATATTAATGCAAGGACTACGCCAATAATGTCACCAAATATAAAATATGGGTGATCGTGCCCAAATTGATGCTATTTCTTCTTCTCTGTATCGTTTTTGGGTAAATCCATTACAAATTATGCAAATTTTAAAGATAACCTGGTTGCATCATCATTTCAGAAAATTGCTATTTTTTTGTTCTTGGTTTCACACGTATCTGAAAATAGAACTATTTCTAAAAAATAATCAGCTCTTATTTTGTCCGGGTCAGCCATGTCTCCAACGTGGTGAATGGCGTATTTCACCCCCATTAGACATGTACGGATACCTAAATAGCTTAGAAACTATAATAGCTAGAAAGCTGAAACGGAAACCTTTGCGTAGCTGCTGAAGTGTAGAAGGACCTTTTCTCAAAATGAATTTCTTTTCTCTAAACATCAGGCTGAAATATGAGTAATGATTTTTATAAAATTGGATTTTTAGACACATTTTTAAGGGTGAAGGAGTTGCATAAAAGGCTGCAACTTTTGTAATATTTAGAACTGCCAACATAGTGTCTGCATACAAGAAATAATTGCGTTGAATTACATATCTTTTTTATTTTCTACCTGAGTTCAAACATGGCCATTTTTCGAGAAATGCGGGATTTCGGGCTTAAATTTCTCGTCAAAAACTCTGAAATTTGGTGTCTAAGATGTCTTATTCCAACTTAAAGGGGAAAATTGCAAGTTTCATTTCAAGATGGTTTAATCAGTACAAGGGGATGTTCTTCATCATACCATGAAATGCTAATATGGTATTTACACAAAGGTCAACACGTTTTTGTGAGGGAGTTTAATACAGGTCTGCAATCTTTTCGTAATATTTAGAATTACCAACAGGATGAATGTATACAAAAAACGGTGGCGTTGAATCACACAACTTTTTGCTACGATGGTTCAAACATTGTCCTTTGTAGAAAAATCCCGGATTTTGGGCTTAAATACCTTAGATGAGTCTTACGGCAGACTTACAAAAGATATTTTTGCGTTTTGCCCACAAGTCAATTTATTATTTTTTTTATGTAGAGGATCACCTTACTTGAAAGAAGTCACTATTTGGAAATGTTACTTTTGTCTTCAGATCTGTAAGTTAGATACGATCCCTGCTTTTTCACCCTGCCTTGATCGCCTATTCTTGCATATACCGCTTTATGTGATAGCAACTAAGCCGATTTTAAGAGTGAGAACGTCGCTAGAGACCAAGCATAGCAAAATGCATTGATGTAATATATATGAATAGACCAGAGCATACGCTTGAGACCACCACATTGGAATAACTAAACACCTCATGGAATACGATCTAAATGCATGGCAGTGATCCTAAATCGTGATCTTTCCTTGTATCCACACTCCATGGCCTACGACATGTTACAAAGAATCTAAATCAGGACAGATGACTCATTATTTAAAACAAAACCGTATATAAACTTATGATCTTCAAGACTCATCGAGAAAAGGGTAAAGGCCGGGTACACGACTGTAAACTAACCATACCCATGATCGAGATTTAGATTTTTTAATAATTATCAAACATATTGATATTAAATTTCACTAATGCCAGGTTTTGATTATATGATATGTAAAAGTGGTTTAAAAAGTAGTGACTTTTTTATCGAGTGGGTGTTTGTTACATTTTTTGACACATTGGAGGGCTGCAAATATCTTGTAGTGAATAAGGAGGCTTTCCATAACTTCATATGTTAGTAGGCACGGAATCCCTGGTATTGATTTATATTAAGTCAATGGTTTGAACTTTCTTATTATTTTTATAATTACAATATTAACTATTCCGAAGTACTAGGAAAAATTATTCGGCAATTAATTCGAAAAGAAAAAAAAACTGTCAGCACGTAGAAGGCAGATTTCAACATTCTAACATGAATTCAACGTTTCACGCAGATCGAACGAATTATTTACATGGCCGTTCTGTGGAAGGCCAAAAAGTAAAAGATTATAACTTTTTGGAGCTACAGAAAAGTCTTATGAACCTAAGTTGTAGAGGAATTTTGTTGATTTAAACAAATGCATTATTCTAGGAACGATGTTTATACCAAAATCAAAATGGCATGTTTGTGTTACTGGAGTAAGTGAATAGACTTACCTCAGAAAGAGCTGCTCCACTTCTTACATTTCGAATTCCATTTGTTTATCTCATCTTATACAAGGACGCATCACTTATCCACATCAGATGGTGTATATATATCGTAGACCAGTCCACATATGATTCCCACGATACTACAAGAAATTATATCGATGTTCTGCCATTATATAACTAATAATATGCATGTGAAGAACATCATATTTGGACAAAACCGATAACTTATAACTGACAATACTATTGGAATGGTGAAAAGTAAAATAAAGCCCAAAAGGCACAACACATTAACTCAGCAATACACTATAAATATATTTCTACTACACAAACTAAAAGACTCTTCAAGAGAACTAAATTGTGATGGTGTTTTGTATAAAATTAGGAGTTGATATTGAATTAGTGCTGTCCCCATAACTGCTGCAAGATATTTGGTTTCGTAGGTTCTATGTTCGAACCTTGGTACTGATTAAATATGTGATATAAATATAAAAGTGAATATGGCGTTTGTTATTAATTATCTGCCATTAATTACGTGCTGAAACGCTTCCTATCCAATCCAAGCCAAACACTGGGGGTTTATGTAGTTGAGAGAACTGTAAGGTCGGCTTCAGCAATTACCCCATATCTAACTTTATCCAAGGTGTTCTATTAAGCGAACTTAATTGGAACGTAATTAGTCAAACTTTACATGTACCATGAATACATAATGTCAAATAACTATAATAATAACAAAATTAGGTAGATAGAGGGGGTGGGGGTTATTTCGATCAAAAAAATAATTCGACTTGCATTATATTAATGAGCTTACACAATTTAACTATTACTAGTACAGAAGTAGTATTGTCGTGAAATGCTGTTCATAATTGAAGATCAAATGAACTCCTTTGATTCAAGATGTACTTCTTTTATTATAGAAGATAACTATTATCTCTGTTAAATATCGGTTACACTTTTGTTCATATCAGTCGTAACGTATATTTGAGAAAAAAATATATCAAGCTCTATACGTCTCTGCATGTAGTTGAAAGCTTCATTATTCATGCGTGCAATACCTTATTGTCACCCCGGTTCAGTTTCACCTCGGAATCTAAAATTAGTCAATCTTGCAGTATTTCGACCAAAAAATATTAAACTATCCTGATTGTTCTTTACTGTGGTTCTTGATCGTAATACACTCTTAATAAGGAAGTTAAAAGGAAAGATAAAGGTAATCTCTGTGTGATGCCCACGCACAGTGAACGAAACATGGCGGATAAGGAGGTAGGCCTCCAGATATTCTCCACCATGGATGGCACGAAGTCAGATGAAGTGATTGAGCCTTTACACGTCAAAGTTACCAGAGTACCACGGATAAATTGGATAGGAAGCTGTGTGCACCTCAGGGCTACAGGAATGGTGTTAGTGAAGAGAAATTTACAGCGTCCTGGATGGAATTTGAATCCAGGCCACCCTATTCGTAGTTAGAGCGTTAACGCCTGAGCTACAGCGACTCCATACTAGTAAAAGAAACAGTAAAACTACATTTTATATCACTTGGCAACTTCAGAACAGCATGTAGGCCTAAACGAATCAATTTTTACTGTGGTTGATTGGTTCATTCATACATCGAATATTATTGAAATAAGAGTCGACATACATTCATCATTCTTTAATTTCATTTCGCTAAATGTTGAATATTAAAGGGTTCATATTTATATTTTGTGTGGTGAGTTCTTCACGTGCTACTCGAACGGAACTGTACTAGTTCTGTCAGGAATCAACCTAATGGCATATGGTCATCAATACTGTATTTGATGTTAAATTTGTGCCACCTACCTATAGAATTATTGATTCTAATGGATATGCACAGTTGGAAGCTTAGAAATGTGTTGTACAATGCTGTGAGAGCAATTGTGTTTAAAACTTTGACCCCTTATAAGCTGTTATCAGTTTAGAAAACAAGCATCTCACAGCCCATATTTAGTACTAAAACAAGTTGCTCTATATCAGCGAAAGATTTATGAAATCTTCCCGGATTTCTTGCCTTATTATCGCATTTAAAATAATATCCTACTCGAGAGTTTCTTTTTGCTTTCACCTTGATGTGTTATACCTCAGTAATGAGCTTTAACAAAAAGGAATAAAATTCATTCCACATCCAGATCCAGCAATAATAGGACGTTTGTCTTCCTTAAAGAAATAAATTTTACAGATCTCGGATAGTTAACCTTCAAGTATCAATTTCATAAATTTAGGATCTAAGGAATTATTAAAGTCCTGAAGATGACAAACGTTTCTAGATACAATTAGCTTCTTTCGAATATTTGGAGAGGAAAATATTTGACTCAGTGTGTTTGTTCGTCCCTTTTTTAATTAGAGATATATAAAAATCACTTTCTGTGTTAGAAATATTTAAAATCGCAAATTTGCATATATTTTTCATTTAAATTTATTGTAATTGATAGTAAATGAGTAGATGATTTAAACATTGTTTGAAGCTGCAAATGTATGCTTTGATATTTTTTTAAAACTAGACCGTGACCTCAACTATTTAACAAACTATGTTCTTTCCTTTTTTGTAGGGGAGGGGGATGGAGGACAAAAGAGGTTTTACTTCAAAATACGATCAGAATGAAATGAAATAGAACTTGTTTTGGTTGACATAATAATGTTTCTATGCAGAAAATATAAAACTGTCGTGCAAACAGTGTAATACACTCGGAAATTAGAGCATTTCACGTTGAACGACACTTTATTTAACTTAAATTTATCGCCCATACAGGCAGCTATTTCCTTCAGCACTCCACAAAACCAATGATAACGTTAGTGGGTGATCACTTTCTAAGATGGGGAATGGAAAGGTAGTGGCCTGGACCTTTGTGTAGGACAATATTGCCATTTGATAAATGCAAGTGAGGAAGACCCTGGAATATTTCAGTTAGTATGAACGACAGCCTGAGTCGAATTTGTTTGCCTCCCCAATTTTGATAAGAACTCACCGACCGTAGTCGTTTTTAATGAGGTTCTAAGGTATTTTAAATTGAGATAAAGGGTCAAAACTCATTCATCAAAAGACTAAATTCTATTTTTTCTGTAACGATTATTTAAATTATTGTACAAATGTCAATGTGCGTTATATACAAAATAAAAATTATCTTAGAAAATATTTAGAATAACTAAAATGTTTGTGACCTTATTCGGATTTTCAATTCACCACTAAAATTCGATCTTTTTATGTAGACTTTTTCCATATTTGAGATTGATAGACAGCATCTACAAAACCAGTGAAGGGTTTAGACGTTAGCTACTTGTTGTAACCTACCCCCTTCAAAAAGGAGAGAAGACAAGCTAAGTAATGGTTTTATTGCATAGAAAACCTAAGCACCCTCGTATAAATTCAGATTATCTTATAACGTATCCAAAAGAAAGAGTTAAAGTCTTAGCAACAAATTTGAGTCTAAGCGAATGTCTGGGAGTGTCAATTTCAGAGTCAAAGTCATAGATTTTCCACCGGTGACTATTACAACGGTTTATGACTTATCTCTTTCGCATTTGTGGCTACTGAAATCTAGTAGGGGCACAAATGAAGCCCCTAAGCCATTCCAAACGACCTGCCAGTTTTAGAGTCAAACTGATATGTCCCCACCGTTTCAGATTATGACGAGCTCAACGGTGTATCATTCATATCTGAGTGAATTGTAGTTACTGAGATTCATGTGGGATAGGGGAAGGGGAAAATGCAATGTGAAAATACATAGAAAAGATGAAAAACTAAGTAAATGAAAAGAACCTGTAAGATTTAGAGTCAAAGTCTTAGGTTTCCTTACAGTTTCAGAACATGACTATTCCAACGATGTATGGCTCAACTCTGTCAAACTAGTAGTTACTAGGATCCAGGGGGGAGGGAGACAGACAAGAAAAACGCTGTATTTTCCCTTACGGGTGCTCTAATGACAAAAAACGCAATGTAATTACTGTTTTTATGTAACTCTGCACAACAGAAATGCTTCATGGGGTGCTTACTTTTAAGGCTACTTTCCACAAAACTTAAATTTAGAAATTTAAATGTATTATAGTAATTTATATTGTCTGTAGAGTATGTCGCATATGAATCGAAAAACTCGTTACTATTTTGATTACACAATAGAATAATGGTAGAGTAAAATCTCGATCAACCATCACTCTTTTAACCGTTACTCTCTGTTATCCGTCATCGTAAAAATGCGCATTTTTGATTAGAAATATATTACGTAATAACACATTTTTGAATAAATGTTTTTTGTTAAAAAAAAAGAAAATAGTTTTCCCCGTTTGGTGGTTTGGAAGTGCTAGTTATAGTACAAAGAACGTGGGTCGAGAGTCCGGGGATAGTGATGCGCAGGCGCACTAGACCGATTCTGTCTCAGCGACATCCGGAACGTTTTCTGATCGTGAAGACCTACTCGGCGACGAGGCTAGTGACCTTGAATTCGCGCACCAACCCCCATCTTCACCTGTTATCATTTTAAATCTCGTTACTGTACACATTTCTAATGAAATGTCTGTGATCCGTCTATCACTTAACCGTCACAGTTCCGGTCCCGACGGTGACGGTTCATGGAGGTTCCACTGTATATTGTCATAGAGTCATAAGATTTTTCGTTATATGTCTTTCCCTATTAGAAGAATAATCTGAAGACCTTGAGGAACTATATTACACAATTAATGCAGAAACCGAAAATATTAATAACTTTAATATCGATAGTTAACGTGTTGTTAAATTCTAGTAATTTTAAATAAAGGTATAATGTTTTACGTTCTCCATAGTCAGGTCTGCTGGTCATTCAACAACTAAAGGGATTTTGATGAGGTGACAAAGTAACGTGAGATGTAAATAATCTTTTAGTTGGATAGATTGGTTTCAAGTATATTTTTTAGAATTTCTTCTCTCACCTCTCAGTAATGGTAGGAAGCTAAGAAAGAAATATGTAGAACATATTTCGGACTTGAAGAGTATGTTATGTGTTTGTTTATAGCTAATATTGCAAACACATTTCCATCTACGTAATTACAAATTTTTAAATACGTCGAAGAGCATACCACACCATTAGCTCACGTTCATATTCTTTAATATGCAGTGGGTTAAATGATTGCAATGTAATTTGAATACGTTTGACTTAAATGAACATAACGAAGTGATTCTCGTTTAGATAATCGCAGTGAAGAATGTAGTTCGTATGGTTTAACAAATAACAAGGAATAACGCATTGAAAACATTGACGGCGTGAATGGAGAAGCAAATTATTTAGAGATGCAAAGTATTTTAAAAGAACTTTTACTTTTGATTTATTTTTTATTAATGGTTTGAATAACTGAAAATACGTACAGAAAGAGAATATATTCCATCCATGTAATGTTAATTATCAAGAGCATCTTTTTTCATCTAGGACTATGATTACGCTTAAAAGAATCGTTAACAGATAGCAGAAGGAAGCAACTTCTCTTCAATCGAACTTTGTAGTAACAAAATCAGGTGGGAAAAAAAAGACAACGAATAGTAGACAAACAGGATTTTTTATTTACTGTTTTACCTTACAATATAGCTTGTCAGTTTTAGATCCATTTATAGCGAAGCTAGAACAAAAGGCACCTTGTATTCCCGCTCATGGTGTCCGTCTGTCCCCCTGGGTTCATGCAGACATTGAACGTAGTCGTTCACAGGTGCCGAAGTTGCAAGGCTACTTTATGGAACGATCTGAAGCATAATTTAGAGAAGACTTTCGATTTACTATTTGAAAAACAAATACAGTGTTATAGAATGCTGGCAAACAAGGTGGATCTATTTTCTCATACTAACGTAATATCATGTAGTTATTATATCATACTAATATCATACTAACGTAATAGACCAAGAAATCTCAATTTACTTTCAAACAAAGACTTAAAGTGATGTGAGATAAGAGAATACAAACAGTATTGACAAATATGCAAGGAGAAACACCAGTAGAACTTCCAGATGATACAATGTTAGTTCGCATGCGAAAAAGTCGACAGCTATTGAGGATCAAGAAGTACAAGAATTAAAAGTGGATCAGAACACTGACTTTAAATATGAACATCACCAGTTACAGGAGAAGATAGTGAGACAGTGTCATTTAACAATTACGGAAGATCCTTATCCATCAGTAGAATTAGCTAATCAAACCTTGAATTCAATAGTAAATTCTGTCGACATAATCGGAAAGGAAAGAAAAATAATGAACCTAGGAAGAGTAAGAAGGATAAGAAGAAAAGAAGACGATATCAAACGAAACTGGGCTTGGTAGAAGGAGAACATTTTGTTTAATTGATAAGGAAATACCATGTTGAAGGTCAATCAGGAAGAGTGATAAAGGGTGAAGAACTTTTATCAGGTGCGTTATGGGAGTTGCTTGATTTTTTACGCCAAATCCCTTAATATATTGTGAAGATAAAACTTAATAGTGTTTATTGGTCCATGACATTAAGAGCGTAGTTCAGCACCAAAGGTGGATAAAGTTTTGTCGTACCAGCCAATGTTTTTCTAAAAGTTTATGTAAATGTATTGTTTTGACAAGGTGATGGAGAGAAGAGTGCTATGGATGGGGCACTGAACTAATATGAGACGGAAGTCAGTTTGTTAAACGATAGGTCCTAACATTAAATTATGTGGGTTAAAGACTTAATATTAAAACGTGAGATCCTCCCAAGATATTCTTTGGGAAAGGATATAGTTGTCTTTTTGTTTTTTTCAGGTTTGTAATTGTACAGCCACTAACAATAATAAGTGGAGGTTGGATGTATAAGAAATAAAAACGAATTTCCTCCATGAGAATTGTCTCACTCTACCCCTAATAGTTAGACAACCAACATGACAGTACAAATGTGCGCTAAAACATGGCATGTCAGGATAAGATGGACATCATGCAGGATTCATCACTATGTTACGAAAGAAAACTTGTCTTGTTCGAACTCACATATACAGAGAGAGGGAGACGGTAAGGAAAATATAACTGTTTGTGTTCTTATATAGAAAAGTAAATCCTTCGAAAAGCCCATTATTTTATTCTCTAAAGATTTAGCTCTGGAACACTAATACGCCCATAAATAGTGAGTGTGCGTGAAAGAGTAGCAATAAGTAATAAAAAATGAAGATGAAAAGAGAGAAGAGCAAAGGCATGGGAAGGAAACGTCAGGAAAAACAGTGAGATAGAAAGACCAGTGAAAAATATGAGAACTACATTATCATCATGCTAAAGAACACACACACTGTTTACTCTGAATATTCACAATGATGCTTCGTAAATTCTCGAACCGGAGATTAATCTCCGTTTCCTGCCATTATTTTATTCGAAAAAAGACACTACCTGGTCGGGAATCGAACTTAGGTCTCCCTGTTGAAAGTCTGAATCGTTAGTTGCTACTCCACAGGTTTACTGCGTAAATGCTGCCTAATAAAATGATATAATGTTTCTAAGAATAATAATAACATGAAAAGGGAATACTTCAGATCAATCAGTGGATACCTCATATTTATCTCATAGTATAAATACGAGATACCTTTGAAGCGAACCAACGGGAGGTAGGTATATTAGATAGTTTTAGTTAAAAGAGAAATATGGTGTGAAATAATTATTTAAGTGATAATAATTAATTTAAAAGTGAATGGTCTGAAAATAACGTTGATAAATAGTGAACGAGATTCGAATTGGATCGTCTTGTGTATTATTTTTGAAATAGTAACAATTATTTTCTTATTCACGTTTACAAATATTAATGAAAATTTATATTGCATGTCAGGGGCCTAATTAAGAACTCTGTTTCTTAGAAAAAAATCGAAACGGTTGTTTTCGAAACCTGTTGGTTTGTTTCAGTTTAAAATATGGCATAGAATTGTTTAAAATAACAAAATAGAAATAGTATATTATTTAAATTTTGTACAAGATTCCCAACGGAAACTTTTATGAAAACGAAAGAGTCAAGTTTTATTAAAAATAGCAACTAAATCCGCTCAGAATGAAATATAAAAGCAGAGTTTTCAATTAAAATAGGAAACTGATTTTGTACTCATCTTTTATCGAGATCCAAGAGGTCACAAACTGATAACACTGAAAGCGTTTATTCTATTTTAATCTGTTTTCAAAACTATAAAGATACTGGCAGAAGCGATACTGAATTTTCCTTATTCTTTGTTCCAAAATTTGGGAAGAAAGTGAAAATAAGCTTTCAATCTCCTTCAGCTATAAATTGCAAATAGTTAAGGTCTTACAGATTACAAATAGAAAGATTATCCCATGCCCTGCTTTACTTTGTCTCTTATTTTTGCATTGAAAATGACGGCTATAATTCAGCACTTCATTGAGACGTAATAACATGGTATGAAGGTCTCTCTTTTTTGTACAACACAAAATTGAATGACAAGGGATAAATGAGATAATTGAGTATGTAATGAAAAATAAATTTAATACTTATCTCTCATGATCTAAAATTTGCTCTTGCAATTCCAACGCGGATGACACCATTCGTAAGTGGATTAGATTTTGGATGCAGATTCGCAGAGTGTGTGCAGTTGCCTATCCTCAGTTTCCTTTTATTTTGTCGTTCTACCAGTCTCCCAAATTTTACTGTAATGGGCAATTTGATTTTAGCACAATGTTGTTGAGCTGGAGTGGAGCAACCAACAGAGTTGGTTTCTTATAATCCTGTAAAGATAAAAAATATATTTCACAGTATTTGGATCACGCATGCTATTTTACTTAAATACATTTATAATCGCAAATATAGTGGAATTAATGGAATTCATATAAGTCTACCTTGACACGATTGACCGTGGAAATTCTTACTTTTCCGTATTTCTAAATTAAAACTTTTTTTTTTTTTACAAAATTCTTATTTTTTTTATTTGCATGAAGAATAAAAATAAAGACTCAATACGGACTAAATGCCACTGGAAAGTTATGGGGCGCGTTATTTTACCTCTTATTGGCACACATAAACACAAATTTGTATGTGAAGGAAAACTATTAGAGGGACATTCCTGTTAGTTCTCGCTGGCTGCAGGTCTTTGAAGAATTGAGTTTCCTATTAGGAACTAAAGGAATCCTCATTTTTGTCTTTGCACATTCATGCTCTTTAATCTTACATCACAAGGGACGTACGTAATTGGAAAATTAAAGAACATTAGCATTGGAAACCTGGTTTAACGTTTATTATTTTTAAATGTCACCATATCGGTTTATCCGATGCTTGATGATGAGTGATACATAAGCAATTCAAAGTACATTACGGACTGTTGCAATCTTTGCATATGATATCAGATTAAAGGTTTAAAATATTGATCCTCCAGATTTAACCTGGAATAATATGCAGACTTTGCAACACTGCGTTACGTCTTTAACATAACTTGTTTATCATCGGCAGTGCATCACCAAAACATTCAATAAAAGGAACTAGGGCCAGTGAAGTTATATAAGAATTGTATCACGTTTGCAGCACTGACAGACCAATGGAATCACATTTCAATTCGTAATCGGCACCCTATTTATACAAATCAACTCCTTAAAACTACAATTTACTACAATGAATCGTTTATGATAGAAGACATTTAATCGGTCCGATGGGGAAGACAATGACGAATCATTATTGATTGCTGCTTGTAAAGGTCTTCGGGTGATAGACCTGTTTGCAGGTAGATCCGTCATCTAATGATTACGATAGCTCAATTCGAATAAGCAAGAGAGGATGACGCGTTTTTGAGTATCCTTACGCAAATCGCGGATCATTAGGACCCGACTTCTGGAAAGAAACTCGTCGATGGATTCATCCATGCTCTAGATGACAGTTGTAGGCCAGGTCGGCCGTGGCAAAATAATAAAAATTTACCCAACATAGTTTCAAGTTCTATCAAGTACAGAGAATAACATTATTTTCAAGTTAAAAGAAACTGTACACAAATCGTACAATCTATTCGAAATTTATTCGTTGAAGAAATATTACGACTAAGTGCAAAAGTTTGCCGCTGACTGTACATGGAAGTCGATTTGGCCAAAAGCTTCTGTATATTGGTCGTTAGCGTTTTACTGAAAATGAAACCGACTCGTTCATTGAATGTCAAGATGTATAGTTAATTCAGTTCTTTCACCACAGATGTCTTATGCTAATACTTTCCTCCTATAGAATTTAAAACTCTCATAAATCATTTGAAAGGTTGTTAAAATCTGAGTTATAATACATTTAAATAACTTCAGAACTCTGAAAATGTACAGGAGTTCGTAATCTTCCACTCAAATACATAAGTTTCTTAAGAAACTACAACCTCAATAAACAAGTTAGTTAGACAACATTATGTTTACAATGATCCTTCTATCTGTTATAAGGTAACTTGTTTTGCCAAGGCACCTATGCACGTATTATGTCCGTGCCTTACAAGGAAAAATCACCACGTACCCAAAACCTAAAAACATAAGTTGGTACAAGATAAAATACGACATCAAGGCCAAAATCTTGAGTATCCCTCGTGCACCCTAATCGCAATGGAACTAGTAAAAATGTAGGTAACATTGTACAAAGCGAAATGTAAATGAGACCGCTTTAGACATTTAATCTTCATACTAAGTTTGAACAAATTGTTAGAAGAGAATTAAAATATAGTACACTAATCAGAATGTGTTAATAGTACTTTGCATCTCAACTGCATTCGGGAGTCAATGCCCATTCGAAGCTATCCATCCCACTGTACAGTGAATTCCTATATTTTATTACAAAACATTAAAATTGTTGTCTAGAGTTTTCCTTCCATTAAGAATTATTCAATTCCTAGAACAAACCAGGTTCTATAGTGACAGATATTTTACTACGGAACAACGTCGAGGACAACAACATCTTTATATTTATAGCCTTAGGACCGGTTGCTTAACTCTGACCTGGTTTGAAAGATATTTCTTGAAGAATGAATTGAGCTAGTACGACGATTGCAAGAATGTATTAAATGGACGCCAACAAAAGAAGAAGCGGATGATATATAAAGACGCTTTCTGCAGCTTTGAGGAGAGATCAGTGAGACGTAAAGAGGTTTTTCGCTTTGGGCAAATTACCTCTGGATAAAAGTTCCGATTTGGGCAAATTCAGCTGTAGTTGGTCAAATCTGAAGGGGTGTGAGAAGGCGTTTAGGGAAGGAAGAAAGTAATGTGCAACAGCGAGTATATTACACGCGAATATATTATTTGGTGATTTCTTGTGGACTTAGTATTATGTGCTTAAAGACAAAGTTCAGTATATCATAGAAGACTGCAGTATGAGTTGCAAATAAATTACATCACTTTTAAAATGGGACAGACTAAGTCCCTGCACAAGATTATATATTAAATGTATAAAACCAACTTAGGAGGAAATTATTATGGCTGGCAAGATTATAGACTTGTTCGAAAATGTAGTATTAGAAAATCAGTGATTTGGATATCGCAGTGATTCATTCAACGATAATGAAATTTTAAACAGTTTTATTTTGCAACAAAGAAATCAATTAGAACCGTACCTAATTCGTGTAGTTGTCGTGCTAATAAAGGGGACGGTCGATTCTCCAATGTGTGGTATTGTCCAAGAAATCTCAGCCACGTTTGTGGGAGAAAAATCTGCAATCAAATCAATTTCATTCAAGTGCATTCACCAGTATGAGCATGGAGAATGCCATATTTGATGGTGTTCATGGAGGATCTCCTTTTGCATTCATTGGTGATAACAAAAACGTGCTTCTCCTGGTCCACAGCGGGAATGAATTTGAAAATAGAACTTACATAAAGAGAAAATTGCCTTCTGATGACCAATTACTGAATTAGGATATTCTAAAAAAAATATTCTGAACTCACTCAAGTACTTGATATGTCCTTCTATCAAGGATACGAAAGATTGTGAATTATATCACACATACAATATTTCTCTGTGATTCAGAGTTTCGAATGCGGCCTCTACATAACTTTAAATTAATGAAAAATACTTGTTCATGTTTAGTTTACAGCTTTCCTCTTCAAACAAATGACAGAATTTGGATATTATAGCTGGGAATACTTTAATGCAAAAATAAGGGCAATTGAAAACTTAAATGCGCTTGTTTTTGACTGTTAATTTGGCGAGAATTTGTGACGATCTTTTTTCATGGGATTCAATCACGTTATGCTAATTTATTCTGTGTAAAACACTCATTAACTGAGAATGTGTAAATGTATGTCAAAAACATGGGAGAAATACAATCAACAGAAAACATTTTTGTAGTAAACTAAAAACTTTACTCATTTTAAAATAGCGTTTGTTATTCTTCATAATTTGATTCGGGAGAAAGCATACACACGCTTCTGAATTTTGCTATCATATTCGATTTTCCACCAACTATTATGTTTCTCTGTACTTGAATATATATGTTGACATTCCCTCGTTACTAATTACTAAAGCACCTATGGACTGTTTTAAAATTAACCTATTCTCTTCTTATAAAATATATAAGCTATTAACGGCCAAGCTTGCTTAATCTAAGAGATTACAAATATTTGAGAGCCACAAGACTTTGGTTTTGCCGGTAGAAAGTGGGGGGAAGCAGTGGGAAGGAATTCGGCGAGAACCTAACTTGAAGGTACTCTACCGTCATTAAAATTGTAGTTTGACTGAGGAAGAAGCCTGGGGAATTTTCAGTCAGAGTGTCCGCTCAGATTCGCAGTTCTTATTCCTATTACATCGTGTTAGAGACCTAGATCAAACAAAAAAATCTAAAGTTCTTCAGAGGCTGTATTTATCCAAAAATTCTCGTATCTGCACTCTCACTTTCTTAGCCTATTTAATATCAGAACTTTTAGAATCATATTTACATAGTTTTTTTGTTGGTATAACTATGAAATATAACTTGTAACGTAGATAACATATTAAAATACCAATAAATGCGAAATAATTCACAGGCATGAAATGTGCAAATAATATGATTCCTGTAGAGCAACTCTAAAGCATAATTTATCTGCAATAAAAGAAATTATTGACATTTAAGGTGGATGATCATTTTAGATCTAAACGTTGATGCTTTTGAAGACATTGATAGCTCTTAAATATTGTTTTGATCCTGTTCTCCTCTATCTTGTAGAGTGATATAATCTTTGAGTCCGAGACATTTCGTATAAAATATAATATTAATTCTTACAGCAGTTTTCTTCTTTTGTTGATTTAACGCTTTTCTCAAAGACTATATTTCGTGTGTGTGAACATCGTCAAGTGAAAGCTTTCACTTTAAGAGATGAATATATCAGAATTAAATTCAAATCAGGTTTCGCGAAATTAAAGACTAATATCATATATATTCACTCTTGAACTTTTCCGATTTTCCTCGCGAGAAAATTTTTTATTGATATCGAATGAAAGTTAAGTGTGTGAAACAACACATTTTGTTTACTGACATTAAGTTAAATAACATGTTCTGATCCCAAACTGAGGTAAGTCAAAGCTTACCTGAATCAAAGGTTTCCTCATTTGGGTCCAGTAGCGGTAGTCACCACCCTTCCTTGTAGTTAGTTCTCTCTTCAAAGTATCTGACGCGAAATAAAACATTCCATCTGTTCGTGGAACTTCCTGTAATAGGTATCATAACATACACTAATAATAATATACATTTAAGTCCAGCAAATTTTGTATACATGAAAATTCTAGTCTAACAAACTAGCTTTAGTTGGAGACATGAGGGAACCGTACATGATCAAACTATGTACACAAGTGACTGATTTACCTAAGGTCTCTAAGGTGAATGTTTATATCGAATCTACAACAGAGGAAACCTACGCTCTCATTCGCGCAATGTGTGTTCACTTTGGGCATTATCCCTAAGAATTACTTAAAGTTTGAGGAACTGTTTGCAGACAGAAGTATGTTTCGTTGTTGCAGTGAAATTAAAAAGGATCACATTTAATTCCGGTTTTAATTACGAAATTCAGACCATTTGATTTATTGGGTGTTATTTGTGTTTTAGAGTACTTCAAATATCTAATGTACACTTGTTTTTGTAAACCCCTCCGTGACGTCTTATATATAACGTTTTTTCTCTCTCTTGAAAATTTATTTTTACTGGAATTTTATCCTTTTTAATCTCACTGTACCCAGATCATCTGCACAAAGAGACAGTGTTAGCCAATTACTAACTTGTGGCCCAAATTTTAAGATATTATGTGTACATAAATGGCCCACATAGATAGTGATAGTTGATGTTGGATGGTTTTTAGTAAAGACCTTATGAAATTAGAAGAACCACAGCTCGGAAGATCGTTGCCATAATGAATCGATTCGTTTTATGCCCTTTCGGAAAAGGTTCGGCAATGGTTCGGAAAAGGCATTTCTACCACAGGACTAAAGATAAGAGCCTTTGCAATCCTTAGTTGAATAAAATTTTATGAAATTACATTTTTACTGAAAGAAAGCTTTACTCACATAGCAAGTACCTTTGTTATTATGGGGTTATATTTTAAAGAATTAATTATTTTGATTGTTACGTTTTGACCATAAATCATTTTCCTGAAAACAATTTTGAATTACAATGAATCTATCTAACGCGAGTTTGTTCCTTAGTCTCACAAACTAAAAGATTTCTAATAAGAAACTGCGATAAATAAACACCACAAGGTCAAAGGAGAACCAACGTTTATAATAATCATGTAAAAATTGTACCTACACAGAACAGCACAAGGAAACTAAGTTCCCCCCAAA
>JAGDQP010003927.1:40191-89561 GCA_022664845.1 Lepisma saccharinum | reverse complement strand
ATATATATATATATATATATATATATATATATATATCGCCGGCTTCACTGAGTACGGTTGCATTATCTCATATTATTGAAGGTTTTGGGGCATACGAGATCGGTTATGCTGCTGATTTCGCCGTACAGACTTGGTCAACGTTTTTCTGTTCGGTAATTGCACCAGTATTTCCTCTTCTTGAACACCGACTGTTTCCCTCACAATTGTTCGTGGGGGAGCATTAGGTTGCTGCTCTTCAGCATTACATTTCAAGATTGATCTTAGCTGACGGATTTTCGATTCTGTCATCATTGCAAGTAGTGATGCACCTAGCAGAACTAATAGTTATTTTCTTACAGCGCCAGTAGCGCTTGTTGCCGTAACAGTGAAAATGATATACATAACCATTATGACTCAGTATCTTCTTATTTTTTGAAGATATGATAAACAGAGTTTCAGCCATTGCGAATGAAGAAGCACTACGACTTTCACTGAATAAAATACTTCCAATACAAGTACGCGAAACAACTTCTACCTTTTAAACTAAATTCAAACATAGCTAATACCGACTGCTGATACTCTAAACTTTTGTTTAAGTACTAACGTGCAAAGGCTTTACTTTAATGTAAACCGGGAAACCAAGTTTAATGTTTTTAATAAACTGACACAAAGTTTAGAGCAATATATTAAGAGTATTAGTTTAATACTCTCCTCTTAAAATAAAAACACATGTTCTGCCACCTTGTGTTCTTAACTATAACCAGTGCCTTAAATGTAAATAAATGAAGAGAATAATAAGAGCAGAATTTCCATATTTATGTTGAAAATATCTCTGGACGAAATGTCTTTTCAACCGAATGTCTTTTGGACCAAATGGCCTTTGGACGAAATGTGCTTTGGACCAAGTGTCTTTTGGACGAAATTTGCTTTGGACCAAATGCCTTTTGGACGAAGTATTCTTTGAACCAAATGTTCTTTGGACGAAATATTTACCCATAAAATCTAGACCAATGACTGGTAAATAAAACTTGGTCAGCTTTTAGAATACACAATTGTCTCAACTACTTGAATTTTTTCAAAAGAAAAAATAGAAAATGGCATCCAAATATGGCGACCTTTCAAGAAACAACCAATTTTTCTTTGCTACAGTGTAGGTAGCAGCCCCAGCTTCAAGTTATTTTTGCGATAAAGTACCTAGAAGTGATTGTTCAAATTTGTAAACAACAAGAATTTATTTGTTACATTTAGATTATAGTATTTTAGTACTTCAGTATAGTACTTAGTTTCATTTAGATTATAGTACTTCGAGGAGGTATCTAAAACTTATCCCCCACACATCATGTTTATGCAATAAACTGTATATAACACACAAGAACGTATTTTCAAGATATGTAATTATTTATTCGATACTTCCACATATATTAAATCAATAATAATGTAAATGCCCATTGCTGTCATAGGCTAACAACACTTACCAGGGTGAACCATATGTTCGTAGCGTTTTCATGGATAATGTGCAGCACCCGCCTCCCCCTGTACAACAGAAGCCTATTCGGCGAAGTACATCCCATCACAATGTGTGGTCCTTCTCCAACGTTCCACCAGTGACACAAGCCCCTGACGATACCAGGCTGGAGGCTTTGAAGCAAACAACTCAGTAATGCTAGTTGTCACATCATCCACGGAATTGAATTGTCTGCCCCGCAGGAAGTGTGCCATGGAACGAAACAGATTGAAATCAGATGGCGCAAGATTGGGACTGTAGGGTGTGTGTGGTAAAATGTCCACGCCATCCATGTCCGCAATGTGCTGGCGGACTCTTCTTGACCTGAGGCATGGAGCGTTGTGAGATTGGAGGAGCAGTCGCTTTCGGTTCACCAGTGCTGGATAACGACGGCGCACAATGTCATACACCCGTTGCAGCTGTTCAGCATACAATGTATCATCTACGGAACGGCCATCTGGAACGAGCTGCCAGTGCACCGGACCTTCGAAATTCCACCAAACACACAGCATTGTCTTCTCTTCAAACCGCCCTCTTTGAACCACTGGTTGCGCCTCGGTACCTGGTCGAAGCCATTGTTTCCCGGTGTCAGGATAACGAAGAAAGATCCACTTTTCATCATTCGTGATGATCCGCCGCCAAAACCTGTCGTCAGTTGGGTTTCGAAGCAGTTCTTCACACAGGATCACACGTTGTTGAGCTTGACGGGAGTCAAATCATGGGGAACCATTCTCGGTTTCCTGGAGCGAAACCCAAGTTGTTGCAGATGACGAACGACACTGGTTTGTGATGTCTGGACCTCATCTGCCAGCTGACGGGTACTGGTTCCTGGGTTTCCTTCAACAGCGTTCAGGAGGGCATCGATACCGTCGCCACAGGGCGTCCACTCTTGGGCTTGTCATCGAGACTGGTGTCACCAGACCGAAAACGTTGAAACCACTTTCTAGCTGTGGACAGTACCTTCACCTTCTACGGCACAAATTTCCTTGGCTGCTGCTGCTGCATTCAACCCCTTTTTCGAGTAATGGCGCAGAACCACACGACACACAAGTTTCTCCTCAGCCATTGTCCTGCCAATTGTGTATTCAACGCGTAGTTCCTCCCACGCACTGTTAGCGCTGTGATCAGACAGACACGTGACACGCTTTCTGCCACCACCACCTTCACCTGTTCTACACGTTGCATATGGTTTTCCGGCATCGAGTGGGCGGGGCCACCCAACGCTACGAACATATGACTCACCCTGGTATTACCCTAGCAGTCATACTTTACACACATAATTAACTTATCAATCAGCATGATTTCATATACCGTCAATATGTCGAAAGACCATATCACTGTACACGTATATGCACATTTCATAAGTGCATAATGTAGTGTAGCAGTACATCTACAAACTTCTGATATACTGTATAACAGTCCGATATACAATATAACATTCTAATATACAATATACCATATATAACAATTACATTCTTTATTTAACAATTACATTCTTGTTCATTTACAAATTGTAAATAATACTAAAAATGACTATTTAGTATTGCCTATATTGTGTTGATATGATACATTCGTACATAATTGGTAAAGTTTTTCGTTGTTATAAGCGTATAACACTACACACTAATGTCTCTCATGTTTGTATATCAACCGTGAATTTCACAAGCGGGAAAGTTAGGAGTTGTATCATATTGCTGCAAGAACCAGTCACGTCTGACTTACAATTTTAGTATTCTCCTATTCGTTTTCTATTCACGAGCAGCCTCAAGTAGACCCTAGAAACGTTTAGATCTGGTCGGTGTCATCTAAGATTGTTACGGACAGAACGAGAAAACTATCATAAAGGGGACCACAAAAAAAAAAAAAGTATTACTTTTAATTGACCTTCTGCAGAGGTAACCGAAGTTACACGGTTTCTCATTTCCAACGACTGTTTCCGGAAATAATCTTATTATGTAATTGATTCTTAACCGACTTTTAAAAATGGCCTACAATTGAAAGACTTTCCAAAGAATGCACTAGATATGGAAAAAAATAATTAACATTAACAAACCAGAGGGAAATATTCTGACTTTAAGAAGATTTTAAGATATTTAGTAAATAACTTTCCTTGACGTTTATTACTTTATTACGTTTTATTGAATACTATTGTAGATTTGTAATGGTGCTTTCCTTGTTTTGTAAAGTTATTTTTATATGAGACTGCTTTTTCTTTCAAAAAAAAAAAAAAACCTACTCAGCACACTAGTTTAAATGCTAGTTTGTTTGCTTACCCGGACACCAGGCATTAAAATTCAACTAACCTCATTTTAAACAGACGTTCAGTTGGCGACCTCCTTGTCTATTGAAGAGAGGAGTTCTTCGTTCTGTGTCACTTCCATGTTCGTCAACATTTCATCGGCGTAATTTCTGCCCTTTGTTTGCACCACGTGTCCGTGACAGTAGGTTATACGCTGTTATGATAGGGGCTTAGGATGCTTTTCATTGCTCACAGATAGTGGTCGCAGCGAGGTTTGAGTGGCTGGAAGCTAAAACCTGATTTTATTTTCGTGCGGTACAATTGAGGAAAGAAATTTCTCCGAATCGTGAATTTTGTTGTTATTTTATGAATTCTTCAAATATATGTTTTGAATTGTTTTAGGTTTCGCATTGCATTTAATGAGGGTTTTTTTTTATAACTTTCGCGTTGTTATAGGAATAGGTACTTACGACTTTCGCTTTTGAAACTCGCTGTTGTTTTTCAGTGTTTCACTGTAAAACAAAATTCCAAAATTGAAATCACAGGTAATTATGTTCAGTATCTCATATACTTATTTCAAAGCGACGTAAATGGGTTTACTGCACTTTTGGCATACGCTTGAAAATGAAATTTTAAGGACTTTTGACAACTTTGGCTCAGGCCAGATGGATAATGATGGGATGAATTGGTGGAATGAAGAAATTGGGAGGAAAAGAGACAACCCCGGGAAAACCCACGCACACGGTGTTTGTCCACTACAAAGCCCACATGGCATGAGAAGGGATCGAACCGACGAACCTTAGTACCAGAAGTGAGCGCTTTACCATTGAGCCACCACGGTCAGAAGTAGGTGTTCAGAACTAGGATTGTAGCTATTTTATTGTCAGCGCATTGTGATTTTTTTTTAAAAAATGTCTCGGTTTAGAAACCAATCGAGAACAACGAATTTGTCTTCGTTTTTCTTTCACTTTATTTATCCTTGATGAAAGTAAGGCTTATCCTTAAAATTTCGCCTCAAACTTATTTTCAGAAATATGATAGAACATTTCCTTTTCGTTATTCCTTCACAAATTTTGATTTTATGTTAAGTGTAGAAGCAGTTATCATCACGTCAATGCAAGTTACACTTACAGTTTACTACCACTTCGCTGGATTTGGCTTCATTTCATGATATATGGTCTCACATTGGATTCTGTCCTTGCATTTTTTAGCATTAAGCATTATAATTTAATTCTTTCAAGTGTGAATTGTTGAAATACTGTCATCACCACCAAGGGGGTGCAATCCTGGATCGCTGCAAATGCGAGATTTGGCTACTTAACAGTCCAATGGCCATATATCATTGGTTCCCAAACTTATTTGACCTACCACATCCTTTTTTCAGACAGAAAAGAAACAGCGAACGAACAGAAAGATAGAGTGACAATTTGCGTTCGTTGCATTCTTATTTCTACGTACGTCTTCAGTTCTGTAAAGGAAGATGATGATGTAAATAAGATACTTTGAGCCGATCAAGACAGTCATGTGGTCTGAGGCGTTAGGTCAGCGTCACCAAGATCGCGTGTTCGAATCCCGCCTGGGGCATTTAATTTTAATAAGCATTGCACTCATTTAATCGTGACGGGCCTAAGTCAAAGTTACTAAAATGGCCCATACAAAATGAAGTTCACCAAAGTTTTAAGATGCTTTGAAGCTTAAAATTCTAAATTTAGTGTTTGTTTTAATCGGCCATAGTAACTTTCGAATTACACAGAGAAAATTAAGAAAACAAACGAAGATGGAAGATGGCTGCCAGGTTCGAACCAATTAGTACAAAGGCGAGAACCTTTGAAAG
This sequence comes from Lepisma saccharinum, assembly GCA_022664845.1. NCBI lineage: Eukaryota > Metazoa > Arthropoda > Insecta > Zygentoma > Lepismatidae > Lepisma > Lepisma saccharinum. The sequence continues at coordinate 84,005 of JAGDQP010003927.1, read as the reverse complement.
GAACGCTGAACAGCCGTAGTTCAGTTGGATTAGCAATCGAAGGTCCTGGGAACGATCCTAACGGCCATCATTCTAGATTGAAATTTTTCCAGGGTTTTTCCTCGGTCACACCAAGCAAATGTCAGGTTGATATCTACTTACTAGGCCCTAGCCGACTACTTTTCAATATCCTCTTCTCTAGCTATCGCCGCCTGAGCCAGAGATGCCTAAAGGCCATAAATAAATAGATTCAATTTCGAATTGATACATATTATGGAATTATAATCAGTTCATATAGTAATCTGATCGATTTTGTTTTCAGTTCATCCAGTATTATTGTCTTGGTTACGCTTCCATGCATGATCACCCGTGTTCGTTTTGAACTTTTGCTTTAGGTTTAGCATGTTAATCGAGTTCGTAATATATAAAGGATTAAGTGCACGAAATTGGATGCCGGCCGGGTGGTCGAGCGGTCTGCGGCGGTAGGCTATCGACTCAACGGTCCCGGGTTCGAGTCCCGGCAGGGGCATGGGTGTTGATTTTAACACTTAACAGCTAAAGACAAATCGTGACGGGCCGAAGTCCAAAGTTACTAAACTGGCCCATATACAAATAAAGTTTACAAAAAGATTTTTCAGAAAGTAATAGGACACGGTTGAGAGCGGAGCCTGTGTTACTTGTTACAGCGAATGTAGCGTCTCAGACAGCCACAACAAAGAAAGTTCCCCAAGAAATAAAGAAAAACGAACTAGTACTTGCTAATTCGAACTCAAAGTCCTCTAATTTTGCCGTTTTGAGGGCCATTTTGCGTCGATCACTTTTAGGGCCACCTGGCTCTGACCGGCATTGGTCTCGGCAACGGCTGAGACGTGTCGACTCCTCCCACCCCAACTTCCTCCAAATCGTCTGCTCCCACGGGCGGCAGTCAGTCTAAGGTCTCTCAAAAGACTAAACGTACTCGAAAAGTACCAGAATTCTCACGTAATGCCTCAGGTATTAGTCAAGGGCTGACAGAATTCAGTAAAAAGCATCAAATGAGTAATCCCATTCCTTCCTCTACCAACACCCATTTCACAGTGCCTAATAGTCACTCTCGTCGTTCTATGTCTTTACAAGATTTATCTAAGGTGAACAAAAATGAGGTACCAAATATTGCTTCAATAAAACATTTTCCAGAGCTGGCCGCCGGTCAGGCTCCTATGCAACATGTCAATATGCATCAAAATTCTCACAAACAGGATACTAACATGCTTCTACCAGATGAATCCGTTGAAATGAAATCTGATGATGATCAAGAAACAATGTCTGAAGGAGGCCCGGAACATGATGCCGACATCGATTCAGATGACTGGATACCTCCCAAAAAATCAGCCAAAATGCGTCAACCAAAAAGCACCAACTCATCCATTGCAACAATGAATCGTTTTGAGTCATTGAGTCCAAATGAAGATGACGATGAAGATCAACAATCTCAAAACACACAGCGCACTAAGAGCTCAAAACCACCACCAATTTACGTATATGGAGTTAAAAATAAATTTCAATTTTCTCGTACTCTTGCTGCGGTTTGTCACACATCACCACGGATCTCCCATACCCAACAACATGTTCGTTTCCAAACCAACTCACTAGCCGATTATGAAAAACTGAAAACCTACTGTACACAGCAAAACTATCAATTTGCTACTGAGATTCTCAAAAAAGATAAACCGTTCAAAGTGGTATTAAGAAAACTTCCAATCGACACGCCTACCAATGACATCTTACAAGATTTAAAAGATCAAAACTTCCCAGCCATAGAAGTTGCACAAATGTATGGTCGCGACAAAGAAACCAGAGAGAAAATCCCACATCCACTCTTCTTAGTTACTCTGGAAAGGAGAAATGATAATCACACCATATTTAAAATGGAATACCTGTTAAGCTACCGCGTGGCAGTTGAGACATATCGACCACCGGAACTATTACAATGCTTTAGATGTCAAAAGGTTGGTCATTCAATGAAAACGTGCTTTTGCGACCCTAAATGTGTCAAATGCGGTGCAGCTCATCTGACCAGTGAATGTTTAAAAACTAGAGACACACCAGCACACTGTGCAAATTGCAATGGGGATCACCCGGCCAACTATCGAGGTTGTAGAGTACTCAAACATGCTCTTGAACTACGTCGCGCCAATAAGAACAATGAGCAAGCTAAGTCCTTGAAAACCTCTACTAATTCAAGTACAAAGGATCAAGAAAAATCTGCATCAACAAATACCAATCCCAAACAACATTCCTCATATGCCAAAACCATCTCAGACAGTAAGACTCAAAATATTAACAACTCTAAGACCAAACTTAATCGTGAAGATCAAAAGTCAAATACCACTAACAAATCTCAATCAAACACAAATACAACTTCTGGAACGGGAGCCTCTATTCGGGAAGTATTTCAGGTCATAAAGGAAGTCTTTCATGGACTTAACATAATGCATATATTCACCAGAATTCATCAAGGTTTAGCGCGCATTCAAAGTGCTGAAGACCAATATACAAAATTAGCAATCATTTTCGAAATCATCTTCAGTGCTCTCGATGATGGATCGGAATAAATCCACAATAACAAGACATATCAAAATCTCTTTTTGGAATGCGGATGGTGTCTTCGAACAAAAACAAGAACTTAAATACTTTCTAAAGGAACAACACATTGATATACTACTGCTAAACGAAAGTCATTTAAAAAATCATCATATTTTTAAAATCTCCAATTACCAAATCATTCGAACCGATCGGCCGGGTAGGAAAGGTGGTACAGCGGTTATTTTTAAAAATCATCTTCCAGTACTGGAATTCGTCTTTATTCACAAAATCTTCAGATAATACTTATTGCTATATATAAACCTCCTGATATTCCACTTCCCAGATGACATTAGAAAACTCAGTGCACTTGGTCAACATGTAATTCTCGCAAGTGATATCAACTGTAAGCACCAACATTGGAACTCACGAATCCGGAATACGTCAGGTACAATTCTTTATGACGCCCTACCAACTTTAGATGTATACCCAGTTTCTACCACTGAACCTACATTCTTTCCTAGAAATGGTGGTCGACCAGACATACTGGACATAGCCCTTGTTAAGGGAATACAAATAACTGACGGACCGTATGCAATAATTGCACTGGAATCTGATCATATACCTGTCTGCTTATGTATTCATCATCTACAATCTCTGGACTCCCATCAATTGCCACTCATCTACACAACGGATTGGGACAATTATACAGCAATGCTAGCACGAACCACTGATTGTAATATGCCCTTAAACTCTCCTGATGACATTAATAATGCAGTAGATCTCATTACAGCAAACTTCAAATCTGCTTTATTTCTAACAACTAGAGCTACCAGGAAAGTATCCGACCGACTGGAACCTACACCGGAAGATCTGCGTACTTACATACTCATCCTCATGAAACGCTGGGCTCGAAGAAAATGGCAACAGACCAGACATCCCCAATTCAAAACTATTTGGAATAACCTCAAAAAACGGATACGCAAAAGACTCCAGCGACAAGTCTACCATTACTGGTCCAATAAATTACAGACACTTACTCAGCCAAATCACGAGTTCTGGACACTCACCAAATCTCTGACAAAATTGGATGGAACTAAATCAAACAGACCGCTTCATGGAACTAAAGGCCTAGTATACAATAATTTAGATAAAGCTGAAGTTTTTGCCGCCCAACTACAAATTCAATTTAGCTTAAATCCTGAACCATACGACGAAGACACCATACCTGGTCCATCAACATCTAAATAATTTACAATTAAATTTACCATTCGATCCTGCATCTCTAATTACTCCTCGAGAGGTTCAACGTACAATTCGGAAAATGCGTGGAAGAAGTGCTGCGGGTCCAGATAAAATCTCTGCAATGGCGCTAAAACGCATTCCAAGAAAGATGCTAGTCCTATTGACTCGTATCTTTAATGCAATGCTCCAGCAGAGCCATTTTCCACCACAATGGAAAATAGCTACGGTCATTATGATCCCTAAAGTGGGTAAAGATCCTTTATATCCACAAAATCACCGCCCCATCAGTCTTCTGTCTGTTATCAGCAAATTATTTGAACGCCTTCTCAAAACTCGTTTATATAACTTTGTTCAGGATCACAATCTTTTTCCATCACATCAGTTTGGGTTCAGACCTCAGTTTGACACTGTTGCTCAACTTGTCCGCACTGTGGAAGAGATTACACTTCAATTTAACAGACGTAGTCACACCTTTGGAATTTTTCTGGATACCTCCAAGGCATTTGACTAGGTGTGGCACCAAGGTCTATTATATAAATTACACATACAGGGATTTCAGCACCAATATATTCGGATAATTAAATCATATCTACATCGCCGATCTTTCTTCGTCTCCCATCAAGGTAGCCAATCTCAAGAATACCCAACTGAATCAGGAGTACCTCAAGGATCTGTTCTGGCGCCCATTCTTTACAATTTATATACTGCAGATGTACCTATGCATCCACACACCAAAATAGCTACTTTTGCCGATGACATAGCCATCTTCGCATCCTCACATCACATAGACTTTGCCTTACGCTACGCTCAAGAGCACCTAAATTTAATGGAGACTTGGTCTACTAAATGGCGACTAAAAACCAATCCGGACAAAACTACTGTGGTACATTTCACGAAACGACGTGGTAACCCGCAGCATCAACTTACTCTGTTTGGTACTCAACTCCCATACAGTCCAAGTGCAACCTACCTAGGAGTCGAACTTGATCGTTGGCTCACCTTTCGTCAACACATTCAAAACACAGCCAGCAAATCCACAAGATTCACGTGTTCACTGTATCCGATACTCAATAATAATAATGGACTTTCCATGAAATCTAGACTACATGTCTACAACATGATGGTTCGACCGAAACTAACTTATGCAGCACTAGCATGGCAGCATTCTGCAAAATCAACTCAAGTACAACTTCAGAGAGTACAAAACAGAGCTGCACGAATGATCACAGGCCATCCACGTGACACATCAATAGTTCAGTTACACGAAGATCTGGATATTCCTCTTCTGAAAGATGTTATCGCCTCACATTGCCGATCCTTCTGGCACAGAATGTCACAATCGCTACATGCTATCCTACAAAACTTAGGCACTGTTCAACCTCCAAGATTAACCCACAAAATGCCACATCCTACATAACCCAACTCATATACTTAAAATTTTTCTTGAAGCCCAACAACTAGCCTGACTGCCGATTATTTAACATCTTGCCTCGCTGACCATTGATTCTTTTTAGAGTTGCGACAGTTGCATTCTATTAAAACAAATACGTAATTTCATTCCCGCCATTTCAATTCAAATAGAAGGCATGGGCTCACGCCCGGAACTTCATTCATTCATACGCCACATTTTTCCTTCCTTCCTTCCAAATTGGATTGTGCATATTAGGGGCATTAAGCGAAGTGTAAAGTAAAGGCACCGAATCTACTGTATTTTTATTTTACTGTAGTAATAAAAGGAAAAAAAAAACAGATTATGGAACGATTAATCAGCTGATATAATGATTATTATATTTATCCATCAAATACATGGATGGTACTCCTTTATCTAAAGTATTATATGTAGTTATCAAAACGAAATCAAAATCATACAAAATTGCAATGAAAAATGGCGACCCCATGCATTTTTATCCAAATATGACTCGTATTCATATTACTTTGATATTTGACACTGTGGGCAGATGAAACTGCAATCGGTAGCTCCACAATACACGCGTGCCCATCGGTAACAATGTAATCATTGAACTCCTTATTCTTCCTAATGATCTTCGACGCTAAAGGTTTAGGTAATCGTGCTTTATAAGGTAGCGAGGTAATAATTTCTGCATTCCCAGTTCGGCGAGCTTTCTCTTATTCACATAATCTTCTAGTCTGACATGGTGGGAAGAGGCCTAATATCGGTAGGACGCTATCTTTAGGGGCCCCTTGGGGTCTCATATAATGAGTTTCAGGGTCCTTTATTATAATTTGAAACAGCAATCTTAGAATTCGCTATATTTACTTGTGCAGATTTGCCATTCTTTCTATTACTAACATGCTATCGAATGATACAGTGGAACAGGTTATTATAACTTGCATGTGCATATATAAAAAGTATCGAAGTTCACCTTATAGAAAACTAATTCGGAGTCAGCACACGAAAGTGCCTCTTTCTTCACAATCATAGCAACTACGCAGTAGTTGGCGTACCGAATATGTTAGAAATTTTAAGAATCATCAACAGAATATAGCACATAGTTACGCAGTTGGCTCGGAGTCTCATACGGAGACTGTCTCATACGGAGACTCTCATATTCGGTGCCTTCTATAACCTTTATTTTCTCTAACAGTATGTGGGAAAGTAAGTTCTAGAAAGAAGGTAATGTATCCTAGTGCACATAATGAAGAAATTCATTTAAAATACATATGATACACAGAAAATGTTTCAGAATTGTTTAAATCAGATAATGCAACTAAAAGAAAAATACTTTTATTTTGAGACGCATAATATGACGGGGAAAAGTTTGAAACTGTTGATTGACTCAGAGAACGTAACTGTTTGCAGAAGGCAGTTTAAAACTTATTTTGGTTTGTGTATTATTATTTTCAGTGTTTGACCAAACAAACAAACAAAAAAAAACTTACAAAACATTTAAACGAGAAAATACTATTCTTCTGATCGAAAGCAAATAGAAATGTCCGAAACTGCAGTTTTTCGTTTACCTTGAAGCTCTTCCGTTTCCGTTTCGATGAAATGTATTTTGCAATAATATTTGCTGAAAAGTTTATGTGATAGTGCCCCGTTTGTATGACGCCGTTTGTGGTAGTGTTATTTCATTATAATGAAATAAATATCGATTTGTCCTTTCATGTAGGTTATGAGATTTGTAGTTCGAACTAGTTATTGATGTACAAACTTAGCATTTAGATTATTGACTGCTGATACGTGTTTCGGGAGATAATATACCTGAGCGATTATGTTCTTGTACGTAAGCCAACTCATTGCGCATACTAACCCAGAGAGTGTTAGAGTTAGATGATACATTTTGTATTATAGAATCGTCCAAAACAATAAAGCCTTAGGCCACATAAGTTTTCTTCAAAACCACAGACATGTGGTTTTTTACTATTTTCCCCTTTTCTTCTTCCTTCCTTTTTCTATTTGGAAAAAGATATTATTCACTTCTGCTATCTGGTTCGAAAAAGTGGCAACGCCAGAGAGAATTTCTTGTCGGAATCTTTCTGGTGGTCGTGCTATGTTTGGTAAACCGCAACCGCTCCTTCACCGAAGGCTTTCTTGTTAGGATTCCCACAATATGGTATGTTTCGTTGCATTTGTGTTGTTGTGAGATATACAGTTCGGTATTCTTTGGTCGTAATGGATATGTAGTGTGTCATTGTACTAGTTTTTGGTAAGTGGGATGAGTGTTTTAATTCTGCGTAAAATCGATGAGATAATTCTGCGCAGTTCTACCTGATAAAAGAGCAGCACATTTCAATCTTCTCGTTCCAGTTGCCAAAGAATGGAGAGAGAACTACTATAAGAGATCCATTAATAAAGCTATATCTGCTGTGATTTTTTTTTGTAAAGTGTATCTAAGAAATACAATAAAAGTACCCTTCTTGGGAAACGTTTTTGCTTACAAAAGTTTTCTTATATATATAATTACAAAATAAAAGAGACATAGCAAATTTTGTGTAAGGAACTTTATTAGTATGTTATGTTTCAAAATACAAGGACAATAATAACTTCTGCTTAAGAAAAGTTTTTTTTCTTCCGTGGTGTCTAAAACATGACGAAAAGTAAAAAAAAAAAAAGAAACTTTTAAATGAAACTTGATCTGCCTTTTCTTGTCTACTCTCGTTTTGAAACATGTATACGGTATATGCACAATTTATGTATTAGGGGTATGTATGGACAAAGTAATGTTATGAACTTGCGCAGAATTATCCCATGTGACACGCAATATTACACTTCACATTGGGTAGTACTGCGCAGACGTAGGTTTGGTTTCTCATTCACCATAAATGACTGAATATATTTTAGCCCCAAAATTGTCAATACCTTAAATAGTAGACAATTGATGTGAAGAAAATAAATTTTTCTCTTCCTCGTAATGGTGCAGAATTCGACCACTCTCCTATATTCATTTTGAATATTGTGCCCTGAAAATTAGAAGGTTACTAGTAACTTATCCCTTCCTCCCTATTGGGAGAAACAGTCTGTTGTCAAATATAGAGTGTAATAAGTTCAAGGTTAAAGCAACCCAGCTGAAAACGTTATATCCAGTAGGTTGATATAATCCTGCGCGTAAGTTATTTTGTATGGTTATGAACTTTTGATAAGTTTCTATCCCAGCTTCCATCGCTACGCAGATCCAACGAAGATTTGTAAATATTTTCATGATAAAAGCGTGTGCAAATAATTGAATGTTATAACTTACAGTGTATGCAGCGTATTATAATGATTTGTGCAAAGAAAATATGTCGCTGCATGGAATCGAACCAGGGACCTCACGCGAGACAGCCCGAATTGGTAACCACTGTGCCACGAGCACCTGAATTTCATGGTCGATAATCTGGGTATTTCACTAAAATTGCACCACATGCGTTCATTATGCGAATTTACAATGTTGCTCACTGTACTTAATCGTTAATAGAATATTAATAATAATTAATATGAATAATATTTCTAAACTTAGGGTTGACTAAGTTAGTTCCCAACTTTAATCTGCACTTTAACCTTAAAGTCTTGACGATGGCACAAAACTTCAATGTGGAAAACGGCATTTACGCACAGTGTTAGATACGTTCATGTCTGAAAAGGGTTCTGGTAAATAACCATTGGTTCAACGCAACCCCATTAGTCATTAACCTAGCAAAATCCGGATTTAGTTAAAATTCATTTTCTACCGTGTGACAATAATGGTTTTATTATGTATAATATTTTTTATTCACAGTCGTTTATGAGAGCTGTAAATCTACAGGAAAAATTTCTAAGGTTAATTGAGAAACTATCGATCTAACTTATGTTGAATTTCAGGTCAAGAAAGTTTCAGAATGTTAGTGTTTAATCCGTTCTTTTCTCCGCCACCACAAAGAAAATATATCAAGATATGCGTGGTAATGCCGGCAATGCTGTATTTGTTTTCTACTAGCCAGAAAATATAGAGTTGGAAATATTCCGTTGATCAGGCTTTAAACTGTGTATGGACATTTTTTGAAGTTATATGCAACCCATATATCGTGCAATTTTTATTTGAGTTATCTTTTGTCTAATGAAGTAAGGTCCTAAACGAGCTGGTAATCAGTTCGGCGGGACCTAAAACTTTAGGCAAAGTGGGCTCCGAACCATTAATTTCAATAGACTCCCACGGGACGTGAACCCATGAAGAAAGCCAATAGAATGAACATGCTCACCTCTTGGGTAACCGGGGTTTACCTTCAACGAGGAGCAAGCACTTCTCTAGAAGCTGGTTCCGGGGCGACCAACACCTTCGAGGGGACAATCCAAGGTATGTCTAGGTGTGAAATTTACATAAAATCCATATAATTTTGCCTAATATTATACTAATTTTATTTTTAAAAAGCAGAATTTTATGAAGGGTCTGGAATCCTTTATACACATAGCTGGCGAGGAATGTATTGGTGGAGTGCTGCGGTGTGTAAGGAGACGCTACAACTTGCCAGGGTTCATTCCACGCAAAAGTGAAGCAGAAGTGTGTACTTTTGATTAAATTATAAAAAAATACACTTTCTGTACACCGCTCTTATTTCGGGATTTTGCAGTTGGAATGGACAGCTTTTTTTATGAACTTCCTATATATAGCATGTAGATTATCCCAGCGATATTTCAAGTATATTTCGATATGATCTCGTTAACGGATTCCTTGTTTACTGACCTTTTCATGTCACATTCGGCGACAAAATTGAAAGTTGATGTACGCCTGGGAAGCATGCAACCAAACATGAAGAATTGTTAGGTTGGTTGTCGCGTGTCAAGGCGTTAATCCTCGTGATGCAAGTTTGGATTGAGGTCGATTTCAGTTCATGTAAGTGAAGTCAAAATATATCAGACCGTCTTATAATTTTCGAAAATATATATGGTAGTGTCACATATGTTACGAGACAAAGTGAAAGGATTTTTCAAGGAAAGAAAACTGGACAGTTATGGCGGGTTCAAATTGTAAGGAAAGTCAGCCCATTTTCGCGGAAAGTGGATGGAAATCGTCTGATATTCGAAGCGTTGTATCTTGGAAACTATAACATAATTAAACATGAAACTTGCTTTGTGTTCAAGAACATGGAAAAGCTGTCTTATGCTCTATTTTCTATTTCGTATTGTCTCATGGAAAAGTTTTGATATCGGTACGAGAGTAGAAAGAAACTAGATTTTTTTGGCAAATGTCCGATTGTTTATCTCATGGGAAATTGAGGGTCAGATATTTAGCAAGGATATCATGTACAGTATTCCATCCAGCTGCTGAATTATTTCCAGTTCGTTCTGCAGAAAAAAAGTGCAAGCGAACCCTGCTACCACTTGGGCAAACTGGAAACAAAACATTCGGGAACAAACAAAACTTTGTACTTTCGTGTGAGCATGTCCGATGTCCGGAGATTGAGAGTGGAAGAAACTGTCTGATCACTTATTAATGGAATATTGTACATGATCATCTTTCTGAATATCTGAAGCTGAATTTATCTGGAAAATCTATTTTTCGTTATAATTTGCGTATCGATATCAAGGCTTTTTTATGACATAGGACAGCTTTTTCCATGACTTTGAATACAAAACACGTTTCATGCTTATAAAGTTATATCAAGATACGGCCTTCGAACACGAGTCCGCGATTTTCATTTGCCACGAAAATGAATTGATTTTCCTTGGCCATCTCAATTCAGGCAGTGAAAATGAAAATGGGCAAATCATCGGCTCCGATTTTATTAAAATTTTAATATGTGAAACTAGAACAGATTGTGAGAGAAACGTTTGGTTTGTTTATTATTTAAAATTTTTCACCTGAGATATAGCTCTTCAAAGTTGACCCTGCTGAAGCCATTTTTGAATGTCATATTTTTCTTATTTTAAAAATTTCAACAATTTTTCAACGAATAGGAATATATTGATGATTTTTTCAAGTATTTTCTTTGCTACATAGTATAAACTAGTAACTTGAGACCTATTTTCAAAATTAATCTTTGTACAGCAATTTACATTTTTTTTTCAAAAACCCCAATCTAAAAAATTCTAAAAATGTCACAGTAGTTGTATATCTAAGTGTACTACATTTCCTGAAATGGCGAACACGCCATTTTGCTTCCTTGGAATTTTTAATATACTTTTCTTTTAAAATCCGCCATATTGAATGGAGGTAACTTTTTCAAATAGCAAGTGGATCGTATGACATATCGATCAACACGAGAATGTTCCCAGATAGTGATTTCAGGTATCAGATTTACAGTATTAACGAAAACCCTTTTTTTTTCATCCTTTTCTCCTTGTTTCTTCAACACAGTTTTGGCATAGTAGTCCAGTCATTATAGAAAATTTTAGAAAAAAGTCATACAAGCAAGGGAATTTGTATGGACATTCTGTATAGCTTTCTGATTCAAATTATATAAATTCCCCCAAAAATAAAAGTTATGCTCAGGCCGCCATCATGGAAAATGGCTTAACCCCGAACTTTTCGAAGGAAGTCACAGATTTGGGTTTAACCTTTTCAGGACGAAGCGGCTCAAGGGCTGAGCCAGCACTTTAAACCTCAGTAGCTCAGCTCCTAATTAACCTAGAGAGATGATTTAAGTGTCAATCTCTTGAGGAAGAGTGAAGAATTGCAACGATGTGCGTTTCATCCATATGGAGGGGGGGGGTCCCGCGGCGGAGGGGCAGGGAGACAAAGTTGGGTGTTTTTAGTTCCCTCTCCCCTCTTCAGTATTTGGGGGCAACTTCCCCCAAAGGAGCTATAAGCATAATAATTGGTATCAATAGAGATAAATGAATATACTAACTAATGATATGGCCATTGAGCTTGCGAGGAGTGAATGGGGGATATTGAATTTGTCCTTTTTTTCAGTGCATATTTTCTTATAAAAGAGAACCATATATTTGAACTTTGTGGGACCCTGGCAACACTGTTATTTGCCATATGCAGGAAGAAAAATTCTCACCTATGCCAGACATTGGGAACAATCATATCAAAAAATTAAGGGCGTAGGTGAGAATTGCAAGGGAGAAGAAAATTCCGAACCTCGTACCTACGAGAATCACTCTGTATTTTTGGGGATGGTTTGTGGTCTAATCTTGATCGAAACTTATTCTAGGGGCAAGAGATTTATCCCTGGCAGGGACGAAAAGTAATTTGTCAGGTGGGAAACCTCTTTGCTGGTGGAGGGGGACCCTGGTCATCCCTCTGCTAATTCGCTCACTGCTCAGAAGTAGGAATATCAGATTCGGGTACCTTACTGCTAAGAAACTTAGCACGCTTGGGATGAAAATCTCTTTATTTAACAGGAAATCTCTCCTGAAGTTCGAAATATTGCTACATTTGTATTAACGTTATGGCTGAATTGCGCAAGTAGCAAATATAACCCGAAATCATTTTAAAATGAGATCCTAATAGTATCTTTCAAAGAAAATACCTTTTACAATGTGTTCTACGTGTTTTAAAAATAATTTAAAAATCTCCTGAAATTCACCACTTGACAACATATTTTAATAAGCATTAGAAAGCAATTTTAACACAGAAAAAAAGGTGATGTGTTGAAATAAGTTTAAAAATAACGTTAAAATTATTTCATAGCTTTGTTTTTAAAAAATGTATTATTTGATTCTTTTTTTTTTAAGTCTTCCTTGGTGTATGGAAAAGAAGTAAGTGTTTTTTTTTTTCTAAAATAATTTGATATATCTGTTTTTAACTGCTTAGAAACAGTTTTCATTATTTATTTATTACTAAAGTATGATAATTACAACGGTAGATTATATTATGAAGTATTTTGTCGGCAAATAATAGCATTGCACTGAAATAATACAAAAAGTCCGATTTGTAAATTTTGCTGTAGTGGGTCGTATAGCTGCCAAAGATGCTTGTTTAAAAAAAAATTCTTTTTTTCTTTTTTTCTTTTTTTTTTTGTTTTTTTGGTTGCAAAATTCATGACGTTTATGTATTAGCGTAATTTTCGGATTGTAAAGGAAGTCTAAACGAGATTAACGCTTTGTATCTATGATCTTGACAGAAAGGTATGCATTTTACAAAGTTCAACTGCTGAGCTCATAAGAGTTTAGGGAGAGTATGACAGTGAGACTCACTCGACCATGACTTATACAAGCTGACGTAACTCGATCACCCATGATCCCTTGCAGTTCAAGTGACAGCTGATGCATCTTTATCTACACGAATTTTTTGAAAGTTCTCAATAATATACAGTTTGGAAAAAAAGATCAAGAAGACAAGCGGCTTCGATCCAGCGACCTTCAGCGCAGAATGTCCGCACCTAGACCACTACACTAGAGAGTCATTGCTTTTTTTATTTACTTTTCGAATAGATCTAGTATTACTTGCTTACTTACACACGTTCGCACTGTTCCTTTTCTTATCTATTTCCTTTTTTGATTTTCTGTTTTACCCGTCATATTATCACACATTCAAATGTCTGTATCGTATGAGAATTCTTTTGCAATATACACCTCCTCTTCATTGCTGCCACAGCAACTTGAAATTTAAGCACTAAACATTTTATATGTTTGGCAGGAGCTTAAATTTTCATACTGAGATTAATTGCCAATATTCTCACCACGGCATGGGATTTACTTTCTTGAAAGATATGTGACAATATTTTTTCCGGGGTACGACAAATAACAGTGTTGGCTGAGTCCCACAAAGGTAAAGAAAAAACATGTTTTTTTCATTTTTTTTTATTTTCTTCATCTTCTTCTTAGGTTGGGCACGGGCGGCACAAAAGTCACCTCATTGGAATCTGTGTTCCATAAGCTTTCCAACGAGGTATAGTTCATGTCCCTGTGACAATTAGGAGGGCTACTAGGCCGCCAACGTGGAGCTCTACGATTTTCTTGAAATCACTTGGCGTCCTGAAAAGGTTAAACGGATATAGCAAGCACACTAATTAGTCGATTGTGCAAATGATACCTCTTTGGATTCACAATAAAGTAGGCTTTCATGTGTTGTATAACAGTTGCCTGTAGTCCCTAGTTTAGGAATAAATGGCAGGGTTTTTTTTTTTTCAATTTGACGCTTAAAATTCTCTTTTTTGACTAAACGTGGCAACACTGCATGAAATCAAAACAGCAAAAATTTGTATAAAAATACACTCAAACATAATAAAGATAATATGTAAGTTACACATTGATCCAACGAAAACAAAGGGAATTATAAGTTGCATTTTTTTTTTTCTTATCTGAATTGCATACATAAATGTACAAAAGCGTTTCACAGAGATAATTGCCTTCATCATTCTACTTACAGCTGAAGTATGTGTTATAGTTTTTTTTGAATCAAAATAAAACAGGCATTCCATTGGTGTGTGGGTCTTGTTTATAGTGTTTAGTATAGGGAAGTAATGGAGGGAATTTTCGAAAATTTCACTCCAAAAATTCCCTCTTTTCAGATTACTGCGGTTATAGAACGGCAACATTGCATGGAAACAAGATACAATGTTAGTAAATATACACTGATAGATATTAAACACAATTTGAAAGTGTTGTGTCAGGCCAGCAACAAATAGCGTGATCAAAGGGGTCGAGTTGTCACCGTAATATAAGAAATAAAAATGAAAGGTCTATCAGCCACATTTTCTTTTTTCAAGATTTCATTATATCGCTTTCTTTACATGAAAACAGTGGAACAAATAGTAGGTAAATTTATAGTATTGATTTTTATATAACCAGTCTTCATTGCACAAAATGTCAAGTTATGTCCACACAGAATAGTTCGTATCATATAGGTTAGCTCAATGATTTTCTAGACTCTCTCATTAACATTATCTTCCAAATCGTCATCCAAGACTTCTGTACAATTATCACAAGATAATCCTTGGCATGTAGCACACATTGGCGAACAGGTCTGTCCAGATTTTATACATTCACAATATTTGTTAGAGCAAAATTTGTTCCCACTTTTGCTTCTAAGGTAGCCATTCCCTTTCCTATACTTTCATCACAGGTTACTGTATCATCTGCAACGTCCTGAAGCAATGTTGATTAGTTCTCCGGATTCTTGATTAAGTGCTTTCTGTTCCAACAACCACTTGCAAAAAGTTTCCGCACCCTTATAGTGCTGTAATCATTCACAGGAAAGATATAGTAATTCCCCTATCAGCAATGAACTCTGGGATTGTAATAAACAACGAGACAATGCCTGTCAATACACAGCAACTTTTTAAGAGGATAATTGTTGTTGTTAAAGATCCTCAGGAACTTAGAACTTTCTTCAAGTACAAGCTTGCACCAAACTATCATCCTTATTTGATAGTGTATTATAAAGAAAGAAAATAAAGAAAAGCTATTTTTTTTTTCAAAGGTTTTATGTCTGCTGATATATCGTATTTTCCCGAAGACTGTGTTTACGTTGTTGTGGTGGCCATTTACTTCACTGTGTGGTATGGTCTCGACCCGCAACTTACGATAACATTTTCAAAAGCTATGTTTCCTACATAAAATCACATTATGGTGGAACATGTACTATCGTGTTTGATGGATTCCAACCGATCTCACCATAAAGAGTTGTGAACAGCTCAAGAGAACTGCTAACAAACATATAAATCCAAACGCTTCACCAACAACTGCACAGGCTGATTTCTTTTGGAACAGCAGCAACAAGAGACAATTCATCAAGTCACTGCCGAGAATCAAACATGGATATTTATCAAGCCGAATCTGATGTAGACAGTCTGAATGTCTCAGTAGCCATAGATAAAGCAAGCACAGGATCGAATGTCGTTGTTGTTGGTCAGGATATTGACCTGCTTGTTCTTCTCATTGCAAAGTCATCTCTGTCTGACAAAATATATTTCTTCAGACCAGCTTCAAAACGTGGAAAAGCATTGTTCAGCACCCCAGAACAAAAAGCTCTTCTGTTCATTATCTGTGATGTTCTTTTTGTTCATGCTGTTTCAGGCTTTGATACCACTTCAGGCCTCTACAGTCAAGGCAAAATGAAAGCTTTAAGCATTCTTCAGAAAGATTCCGAACTTCGGTCGACTGTAAAGATTTTCAGTATACCTTCGGCTTCGAAAGAGTAAATTGATTTAGCTGGTGAACAGTTTCTACTCCACTTGTATGGTTGCAAGAAGGGCGGAAACCTCAATGACTTGAGGTATTATAGATAAAGTAATTTGATAGCCAAACAAGAAGTACATCGAGCTTTTGATCTTGCTGTGTTTCTTCCGACTAGTGATGCAGCTTCACAGCACTCATTCAGAGTCTATTTACAAGTGTAATATTGGTTGAGGAATATGGTGGACGCATTATTATGGGGATAGTTTCAAAACAGGTGTTCGAACTGTTGAAACTAGTGTTCTGTGAGTGTAAAACATTATGCTCCAACAAATATTCTGAATGTATAAAATCTGGACAGACCTGTTCGCCAATGTGTGCTACATGCCAAGGATTATCTTGTGATAATTGTACAGAAGTCTTGGATGACGATTTGGAAGATAATGTTAATGAGAGAGTCTAGAAAATCATTGAGCTAACCTATATGATACGAACTATTCTGTGTGGACATAACTTGACATTTTGTGCAATGAAGACTGGTTATATAAAAATCAATACTATAAATTTACCTACTATTTGTTCCACTGTTTTCATGTAAAGAAAGCGATATAATGAAATCTTGAAAAAAGAAAATGTGGCTGATAGACCTTTCATTTTTATTTCTTATATTACGGTGACAACTCGACCACTTTGATCATGCCAATTGTTGCTGGACTGACACGACACTTTTAAATTGTGTTTAATATCTATCAGTGTATATTTACTAACATTATATCTTGTTCCATGCAATGTTGCCGTTCTATAACCGCAGTAATTTGAAAAGAGGGAATTTTTGGAGTGAAATTTTCGAAAATTCCCTCCATTACTTCCCTATATTAAACACTATAAATAAGAACCACACACCAATGGAATGCCTGTTTTATTTTGATTCGAAAAAACTATAACACATACTTCAGCTGTAGGTAGAATGATGAAAGCAATTATCTCTGTGAAACGCTTTTGTACATTTATGTATGCAATTCAGATAAGAAAAAAAATAAATGCAACTTATAATTCCCTTTGTTTTCGTTGGATCAATGTGTAACTTACATATTATCTTTATTATGTATGAGTATATTTTTACAAATTTTTGCTGTTTTGATTTCATGCAGTGTTGCCACGTTTAGAGCCGAAAAAGGTCAAAAAGGGGAATTTTAAGCGTCAAATTAAAAAAAAAATCTCGCCATTTATTCCTAAACTAGGGACTACAGGCAACTGCTATACAACAAATGAAAGCCTATTTTATTGTGAATCCAAAGAGGAATAATTTGTATCAATCGTCTAGTTAGCGTGCTTACTGTATCCGTTTAAACCCAAACCCGTGACTTCCTTTCGAAAAAGTTCGGGGTTAAGCCATTTTCAAAGATGGCGGCTTGAGCGCAACTTTTATTTTGGGAGAATTTATATAATTTGAATCAGAAAGCTATATAGAATGTCCATACAAATTCCCTTGCTTGTATGATTTTTTTTCTAAACCTCTACTTTGAGATAATGACTGGGCTATAGTGCAAGTACATGTTACCAGTTATCTGTACAACAATTTTTGTCACTATTAAAGGTGGGGCCGATGGTGAAATACCAGGCTGAATTTGGAATTCTGTAATTCTTCAAAAAGAGAGATCTGTACCTGACCTGCTACTCTGTGGTGTATACATTTCACTCCGGACGATAGCTCATTTCATTCTAATACTATAAAACAAAATTGAAGTCTCTAGGACGAATACAAAGAAAGTTATCCTTTTTTCCTATTTTCATATCGGTGTCGCGCGCACGTTTCGGACAATTTTTGCCATAATTTTGAACCACCATAACTTTTGAACCCACACCACCGATTTCAGTACAACTTTCATTTTTGGCCTCAGCGTCAGAAATTCTATAACCCTACCAAGTTTCATCGAAATCTGAGATGGTGTGGTGACATGCCGTGGATGATTTGACCCCCCGTGTTTCTCTGCCCCCTTAACTCACCAAACTGCAGTCAGTTTGAGCATATCGTACAAGTTAGGTATATTAGAACAGACCCACCAGCAATGATAGAGCATGAGCAATTACGGTGGTGAATAAATTGTATTTATGGCATTTAGGAGTATTTGACTCAAGCAGGTATAGCGTAAAGGATGTAAGAAGTCGACCAGGACCTGGTTTAGCGAGACATCTCGACATTAGTTTGGTGTGAAAGGGAAACCCCGGATAAACCTCAGATGATCAGCCGCAGGATTCAAACTTAGAAATTTTGGATGCGTAGTCAACACTCAACAAACTGTGGGCTTCTCACTAAGGTGATTTTTGAATTTTAATTTAATTTTTAGGCAGCTTTGGCTCAGGACGCATGAATGATCATAAGTTGAATTGGTGGAATGAAGAAAGTGGAAGGAAACTGGAGAACCCCGAGAAAACCCACGCACACGGTCCTCGAGCACCACAAAGCCCACATGACATGAGCAGAGATCGAACCGACGACTCCTAGCTCCAGAGGTGAGAACTCTACCATTGAGCCACCGCGCCTCACTACTGGTATCTGGAGTGGTATGTGGAGAAATTAATATATTTGGTAGGGTCAGATCCAAGATATTTTATGCTTTTAGAAAGTACATCAGAGGCGCTTCTCTTCTCTATTAAGTTCGTGATACTCGATGTGGAAGAGATCATATTGGGTTGATGCGAATTAAATGTCCGTCACTGGTGCGTCATGTCTAAAGGCCAAAACAATGAAAATTACATTACTTGGTTAATCAAAGTAGTCGTCGTCTGTATCCACTCAGTGTTGACGCTCAGCCAACGATTGGATTTCATGGCAAAAGAAGTCTGGAGTCTGATCTACGAAGAAATCCTCAACTGCAGCTTGCACCGCCCGATCGTCAGGGAAGGCCTTCCCTGCCAAGACGTGATTGAGATACCGGAAGAGGTGGTAGTCAGTGGGAGAGAGATCGGGAGAATGCGGCGGGTGAGGAAGGGTTTCACACTGCAACTCATGGAGAGTCTGCCCCGTCTTTGCGCGACGTGTTTTTGGGCATCGTCTGCAATGGCTGGATCATCTTTTCGAGAATCCGCTTCCACGGTGTTCCTGAGCAGCTTATCCGAACATGATGTTAGTCGATGCCACGGGACTTCTTTTGCAGTGTTGTGTCGCCGGAACGAAATTTGACAAAAAATTGCGGATGGTGCGTCATTCGCCATTCCTGCCCAAAATGTACTCTTAATGTATTGTATTTATTTATTTGCGAATAAGTTCCAAATACAGCACATGTTGGTTATTTTACATAGAAACATTAACAGAAATTAACAACAACAAAAATATAAACAATATGCACAACAACGTCTGGATAAAAATATTTACAAATACAATTTGTTTATCTGAGCCCTAAAAGTGCTCTCAGAAGCAAAAATATCAAATCTGTGTGGGAGACAATTATATTTCGTAGCTATCCTATTTATGAGTGACCTTTGAACCAAGTTTATTCTGGGTTTCTTTAGATAAACTTTACATTTCGTGTTCGTCTGATAGGTACACGAAAGTTGATTTGGGACAGTAAGGTCTCACATTGAATATTATCTTTAACAATTGTGTGCAAGAAAATATCACAAAGGTTGCAACGAGCTCGAGGTGATATTATATTCGATATTTTCATTAAATCCACATTAGAGAACACACGTAATTCGGGAACTCTGACTACAAATATACAATAGATTCTAGCTTAGTAAGATGCATGGGACATGCCATGGACCATATAGGCAAGCTATATACAATAGTAGGTGGCACATGGGATTTGTAAACCTAGCTAAGCGCAGACTGATTTCGAATTTCTATGAAGCGATAGAGCTCCTTAATAACTTATCCCAGTGATAATCAATTTTAAGTCCCGAGTTCCAGTTCATCACTTTTCCCCCTTCCACTTCTATGAATCTTGCCATCAGAAAATGGAAAGAAGCAAGACGTAAATATGTTTACGTTTAGTTTTCTGTTTCCTTATTTTTTTTTTTAATTTTTATTTTTGTATTACTTATAACATTTCTACAGGACAGGCTTATTTTGGGATTGTATACTTATATGTAGTAGGAACAGGAGTGAGAGGGAGTCAGTGGTTGTTGTTAATTAATAATTCACTTTGTGTAGTCGGTACGAGATTGGATGGCAGAGGGCCAATCAGGAACCAGATAGCTCTCTCGCTAGAAGTTGTGTTATGTCTGATGAAGCCAAGTAGTGTTAGTTAATGAAGCTGTTACACGTTTTTAGTAACTTTGCTCAGCTATTATTTTACTTTATCTTAAAAATGACTCGTAATTATGTGCTCTCCATAGTGCATTTTCATACGACCCTGTTCAACAATGCACTGCCTCCTGACGGTCTGGGTATCCCAACCTGTTTGCTGGACGTATACGGAGTTCGTGACGTTAGACACATGACCTTACACCACATGTCAGTCGATCCCTACGTTGTGTTGCTGACGTGCGTATTTCACTAGGCGTCAAAGCAGTCATATGAGTCTCACAAACCTAATATTTAAGGGTCCATGCGAGTGAAAACATAGCTTAACATTGTATTTATATTCTTTTCATTCGCATGTACCAAGGAGATGAGTATGTCAGGTCAAATAGGTCATTTGCTATAAATTTTGATGTGGCCTTTCCATAATGGTATCCCCCGTGGTTACAGTCTCAGGCTACTGATCAGCTTTGGGGAGGCAAGTAGATTCATGCTCTGTTGCCAGCTATACTGACTCAGGTTTTTCTCAGTTTCACCAGATGAATGGCGGTATTGTTCTCAGACAAAGACCCTAGCCTCCATCTTCCTTGCCTCCGGAAGAATGGTCGCTGAGGAACGACATACCTGCGACATGTGACGAACTTTTGCCATAGCTGCTCCATAAATCATTATTTAAAAATTGTATTACTGCAAAGCAAATGAAGTAAAAAATCCACACAACGCGTGCCTCTGGGAAATGACCACTATGCTCTTGTCAATGTTGATACTGGTACACACCACTTATATGTTGGTTTCTTATACATCGTTCATGATTGAGTTCCTTCCAGATAGATAACATTTAACACCAGTTGATATATTCACCTATCCTTCCTGTTTTAAAACTTTTCAACTTCTTAAGTACCGTATCTAAAATTTTCTACTAAATACGAGCTGAAATTTTTTAAAGTCTTCAGAATGTGTGGCATCATGTTTGCGTTTTATTTATGTGACGCTGTTTAAATCGCATCTCTCAACATGAGGTTTGTTAATGTTGCGAAGAACTATTTAATCAGTAAATTCCTACGATTATCCAAATTTTCTCATGATAACTATTGATGTTTCTTAATCCGTTTTCTTCTGTTCTGTTTATAATTGCAATTGCACTTGTTTCGTAAAATTCAAGATGAAATTACGTAAAGCTAGTGTATCAGTAGAATTCATAATAATTTTAAATCTCATGGTACGTCGTGCTTGGTTTCTTGACAGAGTGTGTAACATGTTTTTTAATGTCTCTCCTGCGTACACAAGGAACATCAAATATTCTATCTTTTCCAAGTTGGTGAGTTTCTAGCAACCTTCCATTATTTCCAAGTACGTAACCAAGTAACACGCCGAGTGGCTAAGCATGAAAATTACATTACCCTACCATAAGTTGTTTTACAATCCTTGAGTAGCTAATCTCCATCAAGAAGTTTGATCAGCTCTGATGATTTTCCCTTGTGACAGCTGTAAAAGGAAGTTCTTCTTTAAAGCATTCTCAGCGTTGAAACAAGCAAGTCTTCATGTTGTACATGTTAAATCGAAACAGATTATGGTTGAAAATATGAGGATTCATGTATAAAATCAGTAGAAATTTTGAATAGCAAATAGAATGTTATTAACTTACACGAAGTAAGCTTATTCTGTGCCTATTTAATGAAGGAAGGAGGTACGCTATCCGTAACACGAAGTAGTCAGCTTTTCTCTTCTGCTACTTCACCAATTTGAAAATGAGTCGGAATTTGGTAAGAATATTATGGGGTCTATATGTCTACTTATGTGTCACTAATCATAAATGAATATGATGCGTGACCTTTATGCAACGAGAAATTAATAAGTTAGATCTGTTCTACTTTTTGGCCGGACAACAGTTTCGTTGATTGCATTTCTTTATGTTATAATAGCATTCACGATGAGAACCCCAGAATTGGATGAAGACTTTAACGCATTTTAAGTTTATAGGACTTCCCCTTTTTTGGTGGAGAGTTCCTCTTAACGCACCTGTCTTATGTGTCCCTGCAGTTTCCCGAATTTCCTCTTACAACGCTCAATTCCGCGATTTTTTTTCAGTTTTCCCTTGCATATACCAACTTGTGTTTCTGAGGAATGTTAAGTTATTTATATTTGTTTCGATGGCAGTTCATATAAAATTATGCAGGTGGAGAGCAAATATTTTCTTTTCCACGGAGATCAGACCCAGGTCTGCAAAGTGCAAACTGAAAACCAAGGAGATATATAATAACTCATCCACGACGACATTCCAAATAACATTCTCGTTGGTCTGCATGCAATCTTCCTCCCCAGTTTCTCGAAAACTGCACCGGTGGAAAGTTTTACATATTATTTCACCTTTGAATTTGGTATTAAGTAAAATGCTACTTTCCCTGACCTCTCCGTGGGCCACCTCTTTTATGAAATACTCTTGAAATGCAAGAAACATATTTATTGATCTCAACAAGTGGTGCCAGTTAAATAAGTACTTCGAAAACAATGCCCAAAATGTTTCTAAGAATTTTTTTGCTAACTTTTTTTTTTAATTGTCTGATTGTTTAGGTACGATATTTTTGCAATTCCCTATCAATCCAAATTAAAAAGTGAACTCTCAGGTAAGGTAGCAGTTTTTTTCTATATCTTTCATTGAGTTTCTGAATAGATGCTAACTAGTTTGTTCGTTGTTTAATTGATTAAATTGTTATTAGCGCTCTATGCGACCTTCTTAGCTTCTAAGTTCGAAACTTAAAAGCTTTTGCTAAAGTCGACTTACTTCGTTCATTAGATCACCGCGTTTGAATCCGCGACTCCAGGTGCAGAAAGCGAACGTGATAATCGTTCTGACAGCCGAGCACACACTTTTTTCAGTGGGGATGAGGGTAAGCGTAACAAAAGTCGAAAATAATAACCACTTGGAATTTGTAAAATATATCAAAGATATAGCCAGGCCCATCGCAAGAGCCACAAGCGGAAAGCAAGTTGAGGGCACTTCCACGAAAGTTGAAACCACAATGTGTCCAATATCAGATTCTCTCGGTTGGGACATTAATTAAGTAGTTTCGTGCTCTGAGAAAACGATGGGGAAGAGAACGTATTTCGCATGCACTCCTGCGCCAGAGCCATGCTGTCTGGCTGTAGGAAAGTTCTTGCCTCCTCTTTTTTAGCTGACGTAGTCTACAAATTCAGGAACAAGAAGTTCTGTGCCATTCGCTTTCTGTTCCTTCGCTGTGCAGACTAATGAGCTGGTCACATGGCTACACTGTACGATAAATTGAGGGTATCTCTCACTACATCGTTTCATTAGACATCTGCTTTCATGTTAGTTTATGTTTTTCTTAACTAGAAAGGGAACTTTCTGCGCAGTATCTCGTTTTTGAAATAGAAACGGACGGAGAAAATACACTGCTGGGAATAACGTTTAATAAAACTTGAAGTCTTAGAAGTTTGTCATCGTCAACTTTACGAGCTGTGCGAAAGTCAGTTGTGTGAACAGATCTTCATTGCCTTTCTTTCAAAAGTGACTGCTTGAAAGAAGTTCATTTCGGGGCAGCGGTAAGAATGCCAAGATTATATGTGAAAAAGTGGGAATGGAAATGAGTTGACAGTAGTTAGTGGAGGGAATTCCCTGTAAATATTATTTTACTTGCAATCATTTTTTTGTTTTTCTAAGGAAATGGGATTTCGAATTTCAAATAAACATACTTCCTGTTATGTCTGATATAAAATTCATTAAAAGTAGTTTTTGCTGTACAGTGTCTGTTCAAAACGTTCAATATATATTTCTGTCTCGTTTACAGACACTTTAAGAGAATTCGGTTTAGTTCTTGATAGTGCTATGAACACTGCATTTATATTAGCTAAAATATAGGTAACCTTCTTCTCTTATAAGAACAAATTTGACTCTGATTCAGCGCGGAGGTCCTATTTGCTATATACACCACGCTAACGAATCAACGTAGTGAAAGGGTGGATTTTTTTTTCAAATAAGATACAGCTTCAAGATTATGAGGAGCTTGCACCCAAATATTATATAAAAAAAATCAGGTAATTTTGTCTTCTTGACACTTCCTGCCGCTTTAAAATTTTGAAAGAAGTAATCATAACCTTAAGTCTATATTCGAGGTTGACAGCTGCAGCTACAGATTCTCTCATTTGATCAAAGTTGGATAAATAATAGAATCTGGACATGTATTTTCTGCTCAAATGAAAGCGAATGTAAGTTAAACTGAAGTTAACTTTGCTAATAACGTTTGCTCGCAGTTCTAAATTCAATCCTCGCACGCATCCCGCATTCAAAGAATCGCAAGCTCGTCCTGCAGTGGCAACACCCTGAATGAAGGAAGATAAATGAGAAAAAGAGTATATAATTTCTCTTCTTGAGCAAAAGTCTCGTTAGAATTTACATGCATGATAATAATATCACGTACAGAGTGGTGTAATCATGTGCTGAATCGAAGTTATTGCTGTTTGGATATACGAGTTTGTATCATTAGTTCGTTGCTTCAAGTTTACTCCGTTCATTTCCAAGTATATTGCGTTGTCAGAACACTATCACTGAGAGGAACCCTGATCTCTGGCCCGGCTGTGCTGATACCTCATAGCGCCATTGGTTGAAGTTAAAATAACGGAGAAATAATATGTTCCGTGGTTACCAAGCCAGTCTTGACAAATAAATAACATAATCTATTTAAATAGATACTAATTAGCAATCAAAGAATTAAATAAGTTAGGTAGGCAGTTTATATTGGCGTACAAAAGAAGGGCCGGCATAAAACAATTCTATTTTAGTTTTTTATTTACTCGTATTATTATTATTATTATTATTATTATTATTATTATTATTTATGAACGGTTCCTGCTATCTATGTCAGTAATATCTTCATTCATTCGCAAGAGTATGTTTGTTTTAGAATTGAAGTCAATTTATTGATGCATAATTTATGTCAGACAAGTTTCATCTTTTATAAAGTCATAAATTGGTACAAAATAATAAAAATAATGCATTATTGTCTTTAAAACTATGACTGTACACTTCATTAAGTAAAACTTTTCTTGATCTTCATGTTTCGCTCGATGGAGAATTTCGGATCCGTCTCTGAATGAGAATAGTTGCTTTCAGAGACAAAAAAAGTGCGTTATGGTTAAGAGAAAATAAGTTAACTATCACATTAAATGTGAGCAGAAAATGTGTGGTTCTTTTGTAAGCAAACTATTTCACCAAAAGTTTTGGAATCTCTTTTAACACTATTCCAATGCATCACTATTGACTCCTTTAAGTACATGTTTCTGAACACAGTTATAGCATGACAATGAATTTGAATTTTACATTTTGGCTCAGGTTTGGATGGATTAGGTGGAGGACGGGGAATATGCCAGGGCTTTAAGGTAGCATCCTGACATTCGCATCATGAAACTGAGGGGAGCTCGGGAAGAGCTTATGACTTGCTCGGGAAGAGCTTAGATGCCTTAAGGCCATAAATAAAATTCAAATTCAAAATTCGGGAGAAGCTTCGTGAGGATGGTCGGCCGCGGGTTTCGTTCTATTGCCGATCCGGGTTCTTCGCCGTTACCACGTGGACCACGAGGGTTTAGTGGCATGGAAATGAAAATTGAACTAATTTCCCCTCCCCCCGCCCCAAAAAATCGGAAAATAAGCTTCGTCTGAATATATGCACTACAATACGTCCCCAATATACAATAAAATGGTCTAACTAAAATAACTTCTGCAAGCGTTTCAAATTCGCCTCCTTTGAACGCAACATTGCTCTTAATGGTGATTTGAGATATTTCTATCTCAGAACTTCGTTTTTCACACTTGGCCTGATTTTTGATTCAATGCTACATTATCTCACACCAGAACAAGACTGAAGTTTGAACGCTAAATTTTGTTTGTGACAGATAATTGTCTGCCTAAATTACACACATGACATATATTTATGTCCGCGAACAAATTTCTGCAATTGAGTACTAGCTGTGGTACTAGGTCTTATGCAGTGCTGCCAACTGGTCACTTTTGTCACCTTTAATCACTTTTTTTTTCTTTTAGTAACTTCTAGTTATTTTTTCTTGTTAGAAGTCACTTTTAGTCACTTTTTTGTAGACATTTTTGAACATTGCTGTGTAATTTTTAGATTATCCATGGATATTGTGTCAACAGTCACAGACAATGTTTTAAACATCTGAATTATATGCAGAATTGTGAATTTTTAATATTACAGTGGGTTGTGTCAATAAATGTACAGTTAATCCAGGAGACTCATGGTCTTTGAGTTCGGGCAGTTTAAATTGCTATCCCAGTTATGCTTAAACATTGTCATTTCCCTGAATAAATTTGTATTGTCCATTTACATGAGGTTTGTAAATACATTCTTCTTAAAGCCAACCTGGCAGAGTCAAGGAATCTGCAGCATTTCCGGTGTAACATCCATGTAACAGAACATCAGCAGAAAGTGTCAGTAATATTGTAAGCATCGCAAAAGCATTACCACTGGATATTGGTTGTGATCAGCTAGTGGATGAATGGATGAATGAAACCACCATAAGTTCAAGTACAAAACAAACTCGAATAGACAGTTATTGGAACCAGTTCATCAGTAGGAAATGTATGACAGGAGAACCAAAATATCCTCTGACAAGTAAAGTGGTTAAAGTAAAGCAGCTCTAGCTCTGTCTCACGGGAATGCAGATATTGAGAGGGTTTTATCTGTATCCAGAAAATATCTTACAGAGAACCGGGCATCACTCTCAGAAGAAACTGTCAATGACAGTAAAAGATACAATGAAATTGTATGACAACAAAGCAGAAAAAGTACCTATGACAAATGAGTTGCTTTCTTTGGTGCAATGTGCATACAAGAAATACCAGACCTACATAGAAGAAAGACGAAGGAAGGAAGAAAAGGAAAAACAAAAATATGGAGAGGAAAAAAGAGCATCTCCGGAAGAAGAACGTCAAGAAAAACTTGCAGTGGAGAAGAAGGAGATTTCATCGTGTGAAGAAAAAAATAAAACAAAAAAGACAGCAGGAACAGGTAAAACTTATTGCAGCTAATAAGCTGACCTCTGAATCTAATGAAAGACTTAAGGTTGCCTTATACAAGAAAGACTTGCCCAGACAGACCATGTTTACAGGTGCTCTTCAGGGCCAGAAAGAAGTTCAGAATTAGAAACAAGATGCAGATGCTCTTCAGCCTAGAGTTGATAAAAGAAAAAGTGCTTTAATAACATCATTTTTTAACAAAAATCAAATAATTAAAAGTGTGAATTACTCAAATGTAATTTTCTATGCAATTACATGCTTATTATTTTTATCTTACCTTACTTTCAATACATGACTTATGATATAAAATGTTTATTAATAATGGTGGAAAGTTTGTAAACTGTACAGAACTTATGTAATTATAATAGTGGCCAAACCTCATCCAGGATCAGTAAATCTGTATTTTGCAGCTTTTTTACTCAGAAATGTCAGTATTTCAATTAGTAAGATGCGTAAAGTCATGCATTTACTATCAATATCCGCACAGTAAATTAAAATTTGGTAAAATAAGTATGACGCATGTCGTTTTTGACAGAAAGGTTAAAGAAATGTCTGCTTCTTATTTCAAAACAGTTAATTGTGATCTTAACCGGCCTTTTTGGTATGTTCGTTCACTTCTTAAATAAAGTAAGTCACGTTTATACTAGATTCATTCACTTTTATCACCTTTTTCACATCCAGAAATTATTGGCAGCCCTGCTTATGCGATTTCATTTCAAAAGCATCAGTGCTGTTGCTGAGTGACGTGAAGTGAGTGACATGTATGGCTGGCTCCATTATAAGTACAGGAGTGGTAATTAAGTGGTGTTGAATGTTCCAAAGTGGACGTGCCGATATTCACCAAGTGAAGTGAACTGCCATCTTTTGTAAAACATTTGGTGAACTTGATTTCATATGGGTCATTTTATAGTAATATTTGACTTCGGTCTAACGATTTTACGTGAATGTTTGCTAAAATGCAATGCTTGTTAAAATCCACAAACATCCTTGCTACATGCGGGATTCGAGCCTGCCACCCTGGAGACATATGCCTACGTAGGTCATCGACCATCTTTGGTGTGCAGGAAGTTAGTTGACTCATAAGTCCGACAACGTTGCTGCTTTGCAGTAACTGAACGGTCACTCTAATTTTCACAAATTGCAGGTTTTCTCTTCATGAAATCGTAACAATTTCGTTCGTAAATTATTCCCCTGTTAGGTCCCGAAAATGATAATTTCATAACTCAACATAAAACGTTGCGAATTGGTGCCGTACTCACCTTCTTATAGGAATGTCTGAACCAAGGAGATGATCTCCTACTAGGTGTGTTTGATTTTATTAATCTTGATAAGATTGTCACGGGTGATGAGAAATGAATCTGTGATATTATTCAGACCAAGCGCTTGTCAATTTAGTGGGCTCACACTCATTCAGGAAAGCGAAGAAAATTAAAAGAAAACATTTCTTGGCAAAAGCATGTTGACTGCTGTCTTTTGGGATCGAGAAGGATTGCTGTATTTTGACATTCTGGTACCAGATCAGACAATCACGACCGACGTGTACTGTGAGCATTGAGAGAACTTAGCATGGCCATACAAAACGAACAACGTGGCATACGTGTTCCTCAGTCACACCAGGCGAATGCCGGGATCGTGCCTTTAACTCAGGCCCTGGCCGACACCTTCCTGTATCTCCCCTCTCCTATCCCGGCTTTAGCCTTACAAGGGAAGGGTCACTCAGATCACCCCGAAACCCTACTTCAAATTTTGTACACAGGTAAGTGAGCCAAAAAGAGATTACCACACAAAATATTAGGTGCCATTTTGAAGTGCAAGGCCTTTGAGTAAAAGGGTAAAGTTTGGACGCGTACTTTTATACAGTGCTTGTCAAAATTCCAGAACTGCTAAATATTTCGGTTAGAATACGTTTTTTTTTAAAAAAAACTTGAAAGCAACAAAAGTTACAGATAATCAAGAGAGCTATCGGATAAGCTAGCCTATCAAAATGTGTGGGGCCCAACTTTGATTTTTTTAAAAGTAGAAGCCCTATCTTTTATTGCAGATTTTGTATCTACGAAAAAAAAAATCAGAATATGTCTTGCTAAAAAACTGTAAGATATGTCCTGAGCCCTACAGGGCCGGAAAGTAGATTAATGGTGAGAGGTATTAAAGGTTTCGGAACGGCTAAATATCTCGGTTGGAATGCGCTTTTGTAATTTCAAAGAGACACTGGTTTCAGAAAATCAATAAAGCTATCGGCCCTTTGTGGGCTCCAAATTTGATTTAAAAAAAAAAAATTAGAATCCCCAGTTTTATTGTAGAATCCGTGTATACGGGTAAAATAAATCAGAATATGTCCTGCTCATAACTGTAAGATATGATTCCTGGTCCCTATAGAGCGGGAAAGTAGACAATGGTGAGAAGTATTAAAAGTTACTGAACGGCTAAATATGTCAGTTAGAATGCTCTTTCTTTAACTGAAAGAGCAGGGTTCCCACTCACCTGGAAAACCTGGAATAGTCAGGAAATCCAGCTTAGTACTAGAAAATCCTGGAAAAGTCAGGGAATTTCACTTAAATGTCTGAAAACCGGGAAAAGTCAGGGAATTTGATAGCTTATTGTTTGAAGTTCATTTAGCTATAGTTCATTTAATGTTAGATCGATTTTGAAATTACTTGGAGGCTAATGTGCCAACCATGAAGCAATTTAAGAAAACAATACAGTGAAATATTTTGATATATCTTTATTTTCATGCAACTATGATCTTTATTTTCCCATGGAATTATGATATACAGTATATACAAAATGGGGTACCTGGAAATTTCTGAGTAGTGACCTGGAAAACCTGGAAAAGTCAGGGAATTTGATCTTGGTAAATGAGTGGGAACCCTGAAGAGACAAATGTTTCAGAAAATCAACAGAGTCATCTGACGGGCGGGTTTCTCAAAATATCCTCTTCTCTAATTTTCTTGTAATTACGTAGAATCTATCGAAAATGGAGCAAAATACTTGAGCTTCTTCTCTTTCTTATCACTCATGTGAAGGTTGTTTATCACGGTCAAAACTTTTCCTATGGTGGCAGCACCATCCGTTTACTCCTTTCCTGTTGTTCCACAGTATTGACGCAGTGTCCGCTTTGTTGTAAATTACAAAGAGGAATCCTAAAACTATTGCATGCCTACAAGTTTCAACATACTACCTTTTTGGTGAAAATACAAAGATCAATGACCTGGGATGAAATTCTCATGCACCAGGGAAAATCCCCGGTATTCCCACCGGAAAATTGAACATCGTATGAGGCCACGGTGCCTCAGTTGGTAGAGCACTCACCTCTGGTGCTAGGGGTCGTCGGTCCGTGCTCATGCCATGTTGGCTTTGTGGTGAACAAACATCGTGTGCGTAGGTTTTCTCGGGGTGTTCCCTTTTCCTCCCACTTTCTTTGTTCCACCAATCCATCCCATCATCATCCATACTGCCTCAGCCATAGTTCCCTAAAGGTCTTAAAATAAATTCAAGTTCGAAAATTCAAATTCGAGACTGTATTGGCGTATATGGAAATCCGTACGATTTGGTACAAAATCAATCTTAAAAATCGCTTATTTTATTACTTCTGAAAATATTTAGAATATGTTAGTCAAGCGGAGCAAATGACTATTGGAGAGCATTTTATATAAATAATGGATTAAGAATTATGAAATGTGAATAAAAGTAGTAGATGGTTAAACGTACATTCTACTATCGTGATATAGATGTACTTCATAAATGAACCTCCATGCAGGAAATCTCATTCTAACAGAGATATTTAGCCGTTCCGGAACCTTTAATACTTCTCATCATCTTTAATACTTTCCGACCCTGTAAGGCCCAGGACTCACATCCTACAATTTTTAGCAGGACATATTCTGATTTACTTTTTTTCCGTATACACAGAATCTGCAATTCTGGTTGCATCTGCAATTTGATGGGGATTCCAATTTCAAAAATCAAAGTTGGGGCTCAAACAGTGCCCCACACATTTTGATGGGCTAGCTCATCCGATAGCTTTGTTGATTCTCTGGAACTTGTGTAGCTTTCAAGTTTTCAAAAAACGCATTCTAACCAAGCTATTTAGCAGTTCTGGAATTTTGACAAGCACTGTATAAGAGACCGCGTCCAAACTTTACCCTTTTATTCAAAGACCTTGCATTTCAAAATGGCAGCTAATATTTTGTATAGTGGCTCGCCTACTTATGTACGAAATTTGAAGTAGGTTTTCGAGGTGATCTGAGTGACCCTTCCCTCCTTGTTAGATGCCTTGAGCATAAATAAAATTCAAAATATTGACACCCGGAATCATTCTGATCCACCAACACGTTCGTTTGCACAGTGCATTGGATATGGATATCGCCGTACATTGGAAAATGCTAGTGGGGGATGTTTTCACGGCCCACCCAAACCTTTTCACTAGAGACTACCATCTCTTAAAACATATTGCAGAATAGTTGAATGGGCCGGCCGGGTGGTCGAGCGGTCTGCGGCGGTCGGCTATCGACTCAACGGTCCCGGGTTCGAGTCCCGGCAGGGCATGGGTGTGGATTTTAACACTTAACAGCTAAAGGCAAATCGTGACGGGCCGAGGTCTAAAGTTACTAACCTGGCCCATATCAAAATAAAGTTTACCAAAGTTTTTAATAGTTGAATGGACCGCGCTTTGAGGCCAAACTTCTTTGTAGTGGAATGTAGAGAGTAGAGACATGGTTGAGCTGGGCGGCAGACGTCCAGACTACAGACTGAGTGTTGAGAAGCTCGTGCTTTCCCCCTATTATCAATCTGTAGTGGGGGTGTATGGAGAAGTAATTATTAATCAAAGATTACATTATTTTCACATTTATATTTTCTTTATACACTATATTCTTTGTATTGTAGAGCGAAACGAGCTTTTTGTTTGCTTCTTTCTTTCTTTCTTTTTTTTTTTATGAATAAGCCTCGTAAATACATAAACGTGAAGTTCAAGAGTAGGCTAACCAGATTACCACTACAGCACTCTCAACTCGCACCGTACAACTGAACAAGTACAACTCTACGTTCCATTCTAAGAGTGAGTCCGCATTAGCTGTGCGTGTACATTTTGGTGATGACTGTCTTAGAACGACGAAATCATCGGTCGTTTCTTTCCTACTTCGAATTTTGAAAACAGAAAAGAAGACAAAGAGAATGTATTCGGGTAATTTATTTCTGCATAAATTACTATATTTGATGGCACGATGCACTACAATAGGTTTAAACACACACAAAAGAGGAAACATCTAAAGGAGTCGAAATTATTTACATGTTCTCTCTTAATCAATTTGCAATGTTACTGCTAACACTGTTCATAGGTTCCAGATACTATAATTAAGTTCCTTACACGTATATAATAATAATAATAAGCCACCATGCTGGGTAGACACCGTTCAGACCCTCTCGCTGTGGAAAAAATACGTTGACAGAGCCGGGAATCGAACCTGGTAACCCGAACCCGGCGGTAACCACTAGACCAGCGGGGCGGTCACATGTATATTATATTCATGTATTGTATTAACATTATATTCAACCAGATGTACTCACACAGCATCAAATATTTTCCATACGTTTAAAACCATTTTCGTTATTTTAGAAACAGTTTCTTTTCTGAAAGAAAAAAAAAGATTAAAAGCCATTTATTAACAATTTTATTTCATACTGGCAAGAATTTTAGCGTTAGGAGGTTATTTTGTAAATATTTCTATCAATGATATATTTTTAAAAACATAGTTCACAATTCTGTATATATTCCCAGTATTGTTTCAAGCTTTTGCTGCAATATGCTTGGAAAAAAATACATCCACGTGCTTTGTCAACATGTATAATGACACGTTTCATAAACCTATGTTTAACAACATTCCTGAATGTAAAATTGTGTCACTTAAAGGTCGACACAAGGCTTACTCTAACTTGCAGTTCATGAGAAAATCTTTGATAGAATGTGTCGACAAAGTTATAGAAATGGAGGCATTCTGTCGTGACCTTAAGAAAAATGTGATGTAGACGTATATTCTCCACATTTCATTTCATTCTTTGTCCAATATAAGTAAATGGAAAACTGAACGATCTCTGTTGATTGTTTCGCACCAAGAGCTGAGTTGAACGACATTGAAATTACGAATTCGGTGGAGACAGCTCTTTGTTGTCCTGTAGTTTGGGAAAGCATGTGCTGTGCTGCATGAAATTTATCAGAAACGCCAGGCAGCGAATGGGAAAAGTTTTCTAGTTAGGGAAATCAATATACAACTCATTTTATTTTATTTTGATAATCCAAGAGCGTTATATAATGTTCTGCTTTCCTGTGTACCTTATTAACAGAAAACTAAACTCAAAGATAATTACATTGTTTTTACAACAAATTCTCAGTTAAACACTGGCGGATTGTCCGGTTTTGCGGATTAAACACGACGAGATAGGGTATTCAGAACGATTCACCATCGCGGCCTTTCTCCTTCGTCAAAGAAGAGTGCTCTTTGCCATCTGAAAGTCATAAAAACTTGGCCCTGGAAAACCAAGAATGGCCAACTTTGAATTTCTGTACAAAATAAAAGCGGAGAGTTATTATTTAGATCAAAGCACAGACTCGAGTGCTAGAATGTTCATATCTTGGATCTTGATGATAGTTGCGAGCGGCCGTAGCTCAGTTGGTAGAGCGCTGTATACCTGAGATCGATGCCAGCGACCGGCCATCGTAAGTTTTTTCAGGCATTTTTCATGATTCTTTCAAAACTAGACCCTGACCTTCCCACATCCCGATACTTAATGAAATGAAAACAAATTGATACAAATATAAATAAACATAAGGACGACAGCGGGAAATGAAGCATTTAGTACAAAAAACTGAAACCGTCATCGAAATGCTATTCAACTGATGTTTGTTTGTTTATGTTATCAATGGATTAAAAGAAAGTTTGAATATATACTTTGTAATGAACGAAGTAAATAGTTCATATAGTAGTTGACAGTTTTTTAAAGTGTCTGCAAATAATGATGGTTCATACATAGCATATCAACGGACGATATGTTAAAACATTTAGAAAATATGTTTGACTATATGAGTTTTCCACAAGTATCAGTTGGTGATCATGTTTTACCGTTTGATAGGTGTATTGTATGTTCGGAACTCGTGAGCAGAGTGAAAATAATAATAATATCGCTGTCTTCTGAAAGCATGTTTCCAAGTTTTTGTTCTTTCGTTTGAGAATTGTATGCAGTATATTTCAAAACAGCTTTTAACTTGCAATATTGTACTATTTTCTACTCAATCTGATAGCAAAGGCTAACAAACTTTTATTACTTTTAAATTAAATTAGAATCCAGAACTTGGCGTTGAGCTTACTGCAATTACAACTACCAGCACGAAATTTCGTTCGTTCGTTCGTTTTTTTTTGTTTTTTTTTGTTGTTGTTTTTTAGTGGAGAATGTTTAATTGATTTTTGTTTCATAATCGCCCTGAACATATAAACAATGTATGTTCTCGAAACAGTGGACCAAAAAACAAAATCCTTCTGCATCTTTGCCTGAGAATAAGTATTCAACTTGATAATTGTTTTACTCAGTCATATCAGGCAAATGGCACCTTCAACGTAGGCCATGACCGACACCTTCCCGAATCTTTTCCCCTCCCGTATTGCATCCTGAGCCTTAGACGCCTAAAGGCCATATATCAAATTCAAATTCATCATTGTTTTACAACACTCTATATTAGTTTAATTTGTTTTTCTTAACTTATGACTTCATGTGACGAAAAATACAAATATATATGATATCTCAGGTTCTGAGGGAGCAATCACAATAAAATGAATATAACCACAACGTAAGAAATGCATTCATTTTAAGGGAAGAAAGCCGTGGAACGCGTTCGGAACGTTGTTCATTGTATTAAGGGACGTGAACGAAGACTTTGGTTTCTTTGAACATTCCTCAATGTGTAAATACAAGTTTGTATGTAGATTTTTTGTTTTGCGCATGGTAATGTAAAATTGTGTTTGATTTTTTAAATGCATATTTTATGAAACTTGAATTATTATAATTTGAAGGAAATAAAAGTAGGTTTGATTCACGTGCCTTACAGATTTCACGCCTTACGTTCTAAGATTCTGAAAAAACAAAACAAAAAAAAAACCGATGATCCAAGAAAGTTCTGTGACTGCTCGGATAGCTGTGAAAAGCCTTGAGTATGCATCAGTAAGGGGAAAGTTACCACATTATTTCAATCGAACCATAAAGTAAGTGTTGTTGACTTCATGACTTTTGCGAGGAAAATTCGAATAAAGTCCATGAAATTAGCCGATGTTATTTGAAAAATGATTTGTCAAACATGTGTAGAAAGTGAGCGAATTGCTATTTGTTTTATATTGTATTTATAAACGTAGCAGAATTAAAAGCTTTGGAAGATCCAGAAGATCAGGGAAACAAGCTGTTGAGTATGAAGCTCCAAATATTGCAATGCCGTTGTTTGTCGACTTTGAAGCTTACTGAGATACTTAAAACAATAAGCATTGTTACAATCGTATTTAGTTGATTGGTTGTGTGCAAAAGTAGAAAGTAAAGAAGAAAATACGTAAAATCCATTCGTTATTTACCTGGGAGGAGTGGTGAGAGCGCAATCACCAATTTATCTGAGTATAAAAGGGCAATACACGTAGATGATAGATTGTATAATAAAGAACTAGTAAAGTCTAGCTACTCAATATCAAGATGCCAATGATCGTATAATTGTTCACGTTTACGTATTGTGATGAATTATAATTCCGATCGAGTGCTGGTTTGTTCAGCAAATACGGATATTTTTGTAAATGCTCTGCATTTCTACGACACTAAATAGAAACTAAAGTCGTTAAATAAACTTTGGATGCTATTTGGCGTTGGAGAAAGTTTTAGATATATTCCAATATACTCTATTACTATTGAAAACATAGTTCCACGCAGTGTTAGCATGTCTACCCGCCATCCATTCACTGACAGGTTGTGACACAACGAACAAATTGAACAAAAGTTCCTGGTTCGTACACTTCGGTCCGGGGCTTCCCGTTTGGCCTATTCCTGTTTCGCCTACTGACCCAAAGGCACATTTATATCATTATCCTCATCTTATCTTATCTGTAGGCAAAACGTGAATTCCCCTTTTGCCTATGCTCTCTTAAAGAAAGGGATATTTAGTGTATGAGGGAATTTTCTTGCAACGATTCATTAATGAGATTCAAAGCTCTGTCGTGATTCGATATGATTCTAGCCGATATGATTTTGTCCCTCCTCCTCCTCCATCCGGCCTTCGTAAATATTATTTTTATGTACAGTTCATTAAAAGTTTATTTTACAGAAAGAAAGCAAAAGCTGTATCGTGATTGGCTGTGCTACTGGGCGTAGTGGTCAATCACAAAAGTAAACAAAAGAAGGGAAAGAACAGAGAGAGAGAGGCGGGTACACTCGTAGCAAAGAAAAATAATTTTCAGTATTCCTATAATATGGTCACACATATATTTCAAAATAAACGTGTATCTATTACATAACCTTTATAATTTAGGCTACAATGTCACTCATTGTCCCCGTTTATTATATACAATGTTTACAAGTGAAGTTATGTTTATCGCAGATCCTCCTGCTTGAAACTTTAATCTTCCAAATGTAAGTAATATGAAACTGTATCTACATAATAAATTAAATCTATGTGCCCTGAACGGAATCTAGATTTTAAGTTGCTGATGCCTTCATCAACGTGCCCATACTTTAACTTTTTTGCTCTTGGTTTCTTCCCAACTTCTAGAAACGGCATCGAGGTTTCATTCTCAGCTTGCTCTTGTTGGAGTAATTCTAGAAGAATTAATATATTTGGGTGCTCCTTAGCTAATCTTCTGTTTAACTTTGCATGCCATGACTCCACGACTTTGTTGGTTCTATCCTCTAAAGAATCATAGTGGTTCCATAAATCACTAAAAAAGGAATAAAAAATAATAATATAAATAATTATAGATATTATAGTTTAGTGGATAAAATAGAAAAGACTAACTAACTTAGGATACACGTCAAGTAAAAAGCTAATTCTTAAATAATATTCATGACAATTTCTGTAGAACATTAGAAACGTTACATCAAAAGAGAAGTAAAGCAGAGAAACTACAAGAATGATATTACTCCTGCATAGTTTGAGACAACGTTAAAATTATATGCTCATTGGTCTGCTTTATCGAGGCAGTCACTGGTTATATAAACTAAGATTATGTGCTGAAGAAATTAATAAATGCACATAGTTTGAAGATATGAAAACAATACTCATGGCGTGAATATGGCGCCTGTCTCATCGATCCAAGTATCTACCATATAATCATGAAAAGCAGTCTTGTTTTGTACTTCCGGCACAGTTTCCCGCATCAGCAGAAAGACATCTTCAATATTGTCAATAGGAACAAGTGGCATAGCTGCAGCGCGACGAATCCATGTCTTAACACCTTTATCTTCTCGATACAGAGTGGACAATCCCAACTTTTGAACATTCCTCCATACATATTGTGCATAATGGGCATGCACCTTTATCTTCTCGTAAGCAAGAAGAACAAAAATGGGAAGACCTGCCCCATGTACCTACTATGTAAAGTATACAATTGGCTGAACAGACGTGGAACAGCTTTCAATGTCCCATCCATGAAAACCACCTCTGCGCTCGCGAGTTTTCTAAGATTGTCTGTGGTTCCAAAAACCTGTAAAAAGAGAACAACACTGTAATTAGTTTAAAAAAACTCTTAAAATAATATCTTGCAAAACATTTATGTTCATCTACACGTAAACACAATTAAATTGCCAGTATAAATCCTGGTTCAAACTTCCCCGAAAAACGGGCATTGTATTACATGATCTACTTCATATAGAAATATTCACATGACCTACCAATAAGCGATCTGACCCAACACCATCATCAATTGAAAGGAGCTCCTTCCCATTCAAAGGCTCCTTCCATCTGCCTTCAAAAACAAGGGAATCAAGTGTCTGCAGAAGTTGTGGACGATGTTTACTTCGCTCGTTGTGTGTTTAATTCCATCAAATGTCGGGAGGGCGGCAGCTACGTCTTGCTGTAATTCCTTGTTTGCAAGAACTTCCCTGCAAATGGAGAAATAAAGGTGTTATATCTCGTAACTAGTTTCCTGTTGTGAAACATCACAACGTCAATGCTCATATCAATCAAACATCAGTAAGTTTACCTAACTCTCACATGCGACACACATATCTCACATGCTACAAACAGCCAAATAGAGAACGGCAATTAATCTCCTTGGCCTATTATATTTATGGTTGAAAGTTTCATTGGTCAAGGGTTTCATAACCACTGAAGCAGTCAAGTTATTTTAACACTTAACCACTTAATAATTAAAAGTAACATACCTATAAACTTTTGTAACCGCTTCCAAAGGATTATCCCGCACTTTCTTCTTCATATCGTCGATCAAAGTTCTTGCTTCAAATTTTGTTTCTTCTGGTCCATGTCCATGTATACCCGACTTTGAAACTATCTCTTCCTCAATAGCAACAACTGTTGCTTTGCACCCTTGCCTGCATTTCCAATATGACTTTTCTTTGTCTCGCCTATTGATACGGTATAAAAAGCCATCGCAGCACAGTAATTTTTCACCACGTTTTGTACTTACGAACACCAACATTTAGCTTCAATAAACCATCACTCTTCACTTTTGTGATTGGCCACTACGCCCAGTAGCACAGCCAATCACGATACAGCTTTTGCTTTCTTTCTGTAAAATAAACTTTTAATGAACTGTACATAAAAATAATATTTACGAAGGCCGGATGGAGGAGGAGGGACAAAATCATATCGGCTAGAATCATATCGAATCATGACAGAGCTTTGAATCTCCTTAATGAATCGTTGCAAGAAAATTCCCTCAGACACTAAATATCCCTTTCTTCAAGAGAGCATAGGCAAAAGGGGAATTCCCGTTTCGCCTACAGATAAGATAAGATGAGGATAATGATAAAAATGTGCTTTTTGGTAAGTAGGCGAAACGGGAAGTACCCATTCGGTCTGATCTCTGTTCTATAGATGCACTGCGTACTACCAATATCATCACAAGAACACACATTTTTAAGATCTAGAAGAGGGTACCGTCAGTACTAGAAGTGGATGCATGCTGTAGATGGCTCTGGGTAAATAGCTGCATTAAATTTTGGATACACAGAAGTGGACGGGTTTTTGATCCCAAAAATGATTGAAGATTTCACAGTATCTATGAATTTCCGTAGTCCTTGCAAGTGTCTAAAATGTTTTGGACCAGTGTCTGCCCATGAAGAAAACTACAAATTACTTTTCATGATTTCTTTAAAATGTCAACAAGATGTTAAAAATGGCAGAAATCCTAATTAACTCCTCGAAATAGAAGGTAGGGAAGTGCTACCCTAATATTATATATAGTTAAATTAATAGTTAAACCTATGTGAGGGATTTCTGGACATTCGTGGTACCTATACATGCCTGCAAGTTTTCAACTACTACCTCAAAATGAGCAATAACGTATTGCACATCACATTAAAGCTTACGAAATCCTACAGCTTTTTTATCTCTTTGTAAAATACTTTTTTTTTTGTTACCGTTTTTGAAAGAATTGCAGAAATAACTAAAGATATCGTTATAAAATTTCGATTTTTTCATTTACCTGGAAAATGGCTGGGAATTTCAAATACATTGTAAGGGCAAAAAGTGTAGTTTGTAAGCTCATCTTTCCAATAAAAAAGAATTATAAAAATTGGTTAAGAAATGACTGGGCTACGAGCGCTTAAGGAAAATGTGAATCTGCCATATTGAATCCAATATGGCCATGAACCTGATCACGTGACCAAAAGATTTTGACTGGTATGGATGGGTGATAAGGCCCTGGATTCAAACTGAGGGCATATAAAAGTGCACATGGGACGTGAGTCAGCGCCTTTACTTAAGGGAAAAACATCAATTAATAATTATCCTTAAAAACAACAAATATTGTTCGTAATATTCAAATTATACGTTTCAATGAGTATATGTCAAATCGGAACGCCTTCCATTAATAACAAACATACCCCTCCCCTCCTGTGTGCTAGGGGTCGTCGGTTCGATCTCTGCTCATGCCATGTGGACAACGTGTGCGTGGGTTTTATCGGGTTACTCCCATTTTCTTTTCCTCAGTCCACCAATTCATCCCATCATCATCCATCCAGCCTGAGCCAAAGTTGCCTAAAAGCCTTATAAATTAAATTCAAAACCAAATTCTCTCTCCCTCTCTCTTCTTTTTCTTCCTTTTATTTACGAAATTATTAAAACTGATGATTTTAATCGAGAAGTTCGAAAGAAGTAAATTAACAATAATCAATATATGTAGTCATTCATAAATTAGGAATTATTTATAATTACCCACATTCCTGATTATAGCGGCTACACACTGAACATTGTGAACTTCCAAGCTCAGTAAATCTAAATGTTCGGATGAGGATTTCCTGCCTGTTTATTTAGTTCTACACGTTTCGTAGTCCAGGTATCCTCGTTTCCATGATGATTCCACAGTTCACTGATGGAAATGAGCATAATTTTCTAGCAAGTACTGTGCTCAGAGTTAGTGAATGCAAAACTTAAGCTTATAACATAAATATTATTTTATAACTTTAATTCTTTTAAAGAACAAATTTTTTAATAGTGCTTGTAGCGTAAGGGAAAATGATATGTCTTGCCATC
Organism: Lepisma saccharinum; assembly: GCA_022664845.1. NCBI lineage: Eukaryota > Metazoa > Arthropoda > Insecta > Zygentoma > Lepismatidae > Lepisma > Lepisma saccharinum. Next base: position 42,715 of record JAGDQP010003927.1, on the reverse strand, counting down.
CATAACTTCTCCCATTGTTTATTAATATCTATCTGGCCCAGAAATACAAATTTAAAAAAGAAATGCCGTTTTCTTTAAAACATTTTGGCATGAGAGTACAGAGCAATTTTTAAAATTTCCAGATATGTTTACGTGTAACCTGAACTCAAATCTCCCGTATGTCCACGATCACGAAGCTTATAAATACGTTTAGAAACTGTTTCATTTTCGTCGAGCCTTAGATGCGTAAAGGCCATAAATAACAATTCACAATTAATTCCTAGTTCAAGATCAGGTTTTGTACTTGTTAGACTTCTGGTGGGTGAAAACGTTAATTGAACTAAAGTAGTCTGTGGATGAACTACTACAGCGGATAAGGAATTTTTAGTTTGTTTTATGCGAGGAAAGTAAACTGTGCCCTAACATCCTAATAATGTTTGAACGTTCTATTCTATGTGCTTCTTCAATTCACACTTGTTAAAAAAGCTTGAGCCCGATTTCCTCTTTGAACTCGTTACTGTTTGAATTGTATATCCCGACTAGCCTCGAGAAATTTACATTCTTAGATTACTTTCTCTCCCCCTCTGTCCTTTAGCCTGAAAGACTTATTGATCTGATGACATTAGAAGTGACTTTCTGTCCTCCCAAGTTGCAGGGGCATCGTGAGCGTGACGCTGGATGGGCCGCTGTGAAGACCATGTATGTTCGACATCAGACGTTGTTGTTTGTGTGTGTGTGTGTGTGTAAGAGAGAGAGAGAGAGAGAGAGAGAGAGATAGATAGATGTATTTGGCTGGGGTTACAGAATAAATCGAGCGTGGATAAAGAAGGGACAATTCTGTCTGAACTCCAAATAAGATTTGTAGTCTTGTCAGCAAGAATTTTGCGTTAAGTATGAAGTGAGTGTTTTATGTTCGAGAGAGTGCGTTTTTTTTATAAGTGTGCATACTGTTCCTAATTAGCCCACATGCAATAAATTTAACTCGTCGAGGGCTAGACAAGTCATTTTGCCTGTAATTACGTAAGAGTGTCCAACTAACTTTTCCCCAATATCTCTTCGTAGCATGTCTTCCAGCTCATTATTTGATGGTGGTTAGAGCGAAGAGGTTAGATGCTTGGCAGCGAAAAGAATGAATATCTAATTCGTTTCCTTGGTATCACGTTTTAGTGATAGACTATTATAAATATTGACCGCTAGAAACGTCATAGCAATAAATTTACGTCTCAAGTATTTAAGATGTTTGACGTACGTTTAGCTGTTTAAGAGGAGGTTAATATATTTCACAAGAATTTGTAATTAGCAGCTATCGAAATAAACATTTTTGTGAATAGTTCTCGTACTTCTCTCGTTTATAAACTACCATAATTTCTCCCTCGTTGGTAATATATATTCGAAGCATCCTTAGGTATGTCGCTCACGTTCCGCGGTTTTAGCTCTGCGTTTTCCTCACATTTCCCGTCCATACCGGCTATAACTAATCCACCACGTTGCGGTACATGTCTCATTAAGTTCTATCTGTGTTTTCTTGAAGTGTTCGCAGTGTTTCCACCATTGTCAGTGTTTCTTCATTTACTAATAGCGCCGTAGAAATATCCTATATGTTTGTGGGGGCAACTGTCTCTCTTTCGGCATTCATTTCCATATTCTGCTTTTTGATTTGAATATAATCAACGAGTGTAATCATCACCGGAGTTTAAAATTCCTATTCCCATAACTAAAGTTTAAATCTCAAACATACCACGATTAGGATTAATTTAAAGCAGCTATCTCTAACGCTAGATTGCAGCAGAATGATACTATAAGTAATGTATCTTGCACCAAATTTCATAGTATATATAGGAAAATTAGGGTTGTAGAAGGAAAAAAATACTAGAAATCTAATTTCTTCTGGAAAATGTTGCGGGGACCTCCCACAGAAAAATCCCCTTTGGGTAACATGAAAAAAATCCCTTAAACGACCGCCATCTTGGAATTTTCGAAACAAATGTATCTCTTCCGAATATTTTGTCGGTTGATCAAGGAAAACAATACTAGAAAGCTAATTTCTTCCGTAAAGTGTTAAGAAGACCTCCCTGACCTCCCACAGAAAAATCCCCGAAATCTTCCCCCTGGGGAATATGTAAAAAGAATCCCATGAACGACCGTCATCTTGGAATTTTCTAAACAAATTTATTTCTTCCGAATATTTTGTCGGTTGAATAAGGAAAACAATACTAGAAAGCTAATTTATTCCCTACAGTGTTAAGAGGACCTCCCTGGCCTACCCCCCTCCAAAAAAAATCTCATGAAATAACCTTGGGGAAAGATGCCAAAAATCTCTCAAACGTCCGCCATCCTCGAATTGAATAATATATCGATTGGAGAAGAAAGCAAATACTACAGTCCTAATGTCTATTTTAAGTGCAGACTTCCCGCAGAAAAATTCCTTGAAATCCCCTTTGGGGAAGATGTCTAGAATCCCTCAAAGATCCGCCACCTTTGATTGTTCAAATAAATTAATTTCTTTGAAATAGTATGTCAGTTGTAGAAGGAAACAAATATTTGA
>JAGDQP010003927.1:1286-35191 GCA_022664845.1 Lepisma saccharinum | reverse complement strand
TCAAATATTTGTTTCCTTCTACAACTGACATACTATTTCAAAGAAATAAATTTATTTGAACAATCAAAGGTGGCGGATCTTTGAGGGATTCTAGACATCTTCCCCAAAGGGAATTTCAAGGGATTTTCCTGCGAGAAGTCCCTTAGCACTTAAAATAGAAATTAGGACTGTAGTATTTGCTTTCTTCTCCAGTCGATATATTATTCAAAAGAAATATATTTTTTTAAGTTCGAGAATGGCGGACGTTTGAGAGATTTTTAGGAGGATAGGTCAGGGAGGTCCTCTTAACACTGTACGGAAGAAATTAGCTTTCTAGTATTGTTTTCCTGGCTCATCGATAAAATATTCAGAAGAAATACATTTGTTTTGAAAATTCCAAAATGGCGGACGTTTAAGTTTTTTTTTATATACATATTCCCCAAGGAAGGGTGTCGAGGGATTTTTCTGTGAGATGTCAGGGAGGTCCCCTTAACACTTTCCAGAAAAAAATAGCTTTCTATTATTTTTTTTCTTCTACACGCAAAATACGGGTTAATTTGCCTGTAGTACCAGTGCTCTTCCTGAAAATTCAAACTTTAGAAATTTCATACTTTCGGAGAAGAAGGTTTTTATACGTTTAACTTCTTCTGTCCATGCCAATTTTTCATTTTCTATTTTGTTCATTATTAAAACAGCTTCATTATTGTAAGTTTGGATATTCAGTACAACAGATCAAATATTGCCCACACTGAACAAAATTAAAAATGGACACAGTTGGAAACTTTAAAATGTGTATGAACTATGGATGTTCGAATATGCGGAATTTCGGAATATTCTTGAATGGAAATGGATTTCGTTTTCGGACTTCATCATCAAAGCATGGAAACAACTGTTTACGTGGACTAGGCACCGTCGATTTGTAAATCTGCCATTTGGAGGCGGATCAACAGGACATGTTATGTTGTTTTCAGAACAATTGTAGAAACACTTGCTGGTTAAAGTTTAGTGCAGCGTATGTAAAGAGTTCTTACGATAAAATTCCATAGTAAGAGTGTTCGGAATTCTGGAATGTCGGCATTTCGAGAAATCGGAAATCCGGTATGTCAGAATTCTGGAAAGTGGGAAATCCGAAATGGAAGTAATTCCGAATTCCGGAATTGACTTTGAGCTTCGAACACCCCTAGTATGACGTGAACTTTCTTCTCTGAAAGTGTGAACTGTTTAGGTTGAATTTGTAGTGAGCAGAATTGCAGATTTACCTTTGGAAAATTGCAGAGTACAAATGAAGGGAAAATACATTAGACACATCGGAAGATCGTCCTGCAATCTAGCTTAGAAGTCACGAGTCTAAACCTTCTTAAGTTAGACTAATGGTTCCTGTAAAATAACTTTTGGTCTCACCTATAACACTCAGGATGTTCATTTTGGGTGGTGTAAAGCCAAAATTGAAAGGATGTAAGTAATGAAGGGAATTTATTAAATTAATGAAAGGAGGGAATGAATGAATGAATTAATTAATTTATGGTCTTTAGGAGTTATATAGGGTTTCTGTCGAGTTTTAACCGTAAATATTTTTAAGTTGCTTTGTCTGCTCTAGAATTCAAGTGGTGACACCCCGCATGGGTGGCTTCTTACTGATCCCACTAGTTAAGCTTATTTTCTTCTTTGTTGTAACAAAAAACCAATCGCTATTTAAAATATCAAGAGTTTTATTATGTAAATCCCAGAGGCACAAGGAAGGAACTTCTTCTGATATGTCACAAAACCTGTGCAGGTTTTGACTAAGCGAATGATTTGTGAATTATTTTCACATTAATTCAGATATTGACCAAAGCGAATGATTTGTGAATTATTTTTTGTATAAATGAAAATTTCATAATTGAAGATGGATACAACTATTTTGATTTTTTTTTAACAAAAATATATTATTGAAATTAACACAGAAAAATTGACAAACGCTGTGTAGTGCATAGCATACTCGGCCGACAACTGGGAGATCCAGATTTGAGTCCCACTCACGGCGGTTGTTAATTTTTCTGTGTTAATTTCATTATTTACCGAACACATGGTTCTTGTGGGAAAAGGAATTACAAAAATAAATTATGTAGAACCAGTTAAATACACCCATAGCAGCAGGCATTTGAGTAACCTAACCATAGTGGTTGTATTATTTTTGTGAGAATAGATATGGTTAACGTTACTATTAGTACAAAGATTAGATGTTTTAATTATAAATACAAATTATAATTCGAAAATGTTGTATTTGTTCAAAGCCGAATGAACCCCATGTTGACCGAGTGATTGGTACACTCACTTTCAGTAGCGGGTTCAAGTCCTGTAGAAGTACAATAAACTGAGTTGGTTGGATCCCACTTCTAAAATTCTCGTTCTTAGAAGCTTACCAGCTCGCTTAGGAGGTTAATAATAACTCACCCACTGAATACTCCCAAGTCAGATATTTAATTTGTGCATCACACGCCTAACAAAATCATTTTCACTTCATTTTTTGTAGAGACCTTTGGATTGGAGAGCATAAAGTTAAAATGAGAAACAGCATTAGGTACTTCATAGTGTTCGCGGAGGTGAGAAAGCGGCTAGTACTTCACTTTGCCGTACATCCATCCTGCTCAGCATGGATTTCTTCCTGGCAGTTCCTGCCTCACCAATCTGTCTATTCTCCAGTCACACTCCATTAGTTAAACGTCTAATAATACACAACGTGATGTCATATACTTTGATCTCACAAAAGCTTTTTATTCTATTAGTCATGCTCATTCGTTACATAAACTGTCCCACAGGTTTAACATTCACGGTCAATTCTTATCCTTAATTAAAGAATACCTAACTGACCGCCAGCAACGTGTTGTTCTATCTGGGCCGCTGCTTCTCAGTGGTGTACTATTACATCTGGAGTACCAGAGGGTTCCGTCCTCGGACTCTTGCTTTTTGTTCTGTTCATGGACGACCTTGTGGACCACTACACTGAATCTTCAAGCAACATTCTTATATATGCCGATGACTGTAAGCATTTTAGAGAAATTAAAACTGTTGATGATATCGTAGTGTTTCTTTTAGTTTTGAATTGGTAGAGTCAAAGATACGCGGGAGTGGTTTTAGCCCTCAACTTTTTATTTACATACAAGAACAAAGTTAATAAAATTACCGTTTTGAAGAATACTGTTTACAAGTTATTTAAGTATGGGCGATTACAAATTTATTTTATTTTATGGAGTGATTAGATAGAGACTGTGGAAAATAGAAAGACACCAGTTCCTTAGCAAACTGCGTGTCGGGAAGTTGTACCAGTTCCTTGGCGAACTGCGTACAGGATAAGTTAGGTTTTTATAAGTGAGAGTGAACACCAGTTCCTTAGCGAACTATTTGTGCAGGATAGTATCAGTTTCTTAGCGAACTGAGTACCAAGGATGTTCCAGTTTCTTAACAAACTGCGAACGGATGAAGGAGAGGAGCTGACCACCCGGGGAATGAGTGCTGGCTTTTGCTGTGTGCAGGTCCTTCTTAAAGGTGATTGTAGGGGTGGCTCCTCTTGTTTCTCCTACTTGACTCCAGCTCCCACTGTCTTCCGTTATTCGCTCCATCTTGTGTTAGTTTGCGGAGTTGACCGTTGTTTGCTCCAATGTGTGTGTATGATTTGTTTACTTACATAACCACATGTTTGTTCTATAAACATGTATGTTTTTGTTTATACAATGTCCACGTGTTCGTAATACACGCTGGTCATTACGATATAACGCAACTGCAGTCAGATATTGTAATTTTCTCTTCGTGGTGCAATACATGGCAGCTCAAAATTAACACTGATAAATGTACTACACTCACAGTTAGCCTTAAGAAATGTCCTCTTCAAATTTTGTATCATCTTAACACAACCCCTCTTACCAAAATTTCATCACATAAAGATCTCGGTGTTTTGATCGACTCAAAGCTGACTTTTGAAGATCATGTTACAATGTCTACTAAAAATGCCATGAAACTTCGAGGCTTACTTTACATATTCGTTGATTTGAAGGATTCTACAGCTCTTAGTTTATTTTACAAGAGTTACGTATCTCCACACCTTGAATATTGCTCTCCAATCTGGGCTATAGCGTCTCCCACAGTGCTGTCCAAGGTTAACAGAGTTTTGAACTTCTTTTCTTGGCTATTGTTCGCTTTTGTGTCCCATCTACACGGAATTTCAACAAACAACAACTCTTAGAAGTCCTTCATATTGAACCTCCTTTAGCACGTATATATTTGCATGACTTTTCAAATACCTCTATAAAATTGTTAATGATCATTCCAGATCTCCCGATATTTTTCACGAGTTGTTTTTTCGAAGGATTCTGTCCTGTGCAAGATCAAGCCAGTTTTCATGACGATGACCTACGTCTCAAAGATAAGCTGTAAAATAGTCGTAGCGAAATATGGAGGAGGATCGGTTTCAGTATGGCAGATAGAGTTATGTGTGTTCTAGATATTATTTTTATACTTTTCCAAGTCTCTATCCAGTATAATTATTTAGATCCACACTTTTGAATTAATGTTCCGAATATATATGCACAGCGAAAACATTCATCCACAAATTTATTATTACAATAAAATATTACCAAATCCGAAAAGATGAGTTTATAATTACATAAAGATTTAATACATAAAGTGCGCATCTCGCAGGATGTGATTGACGTCACATATGTCCGTCCCGAAGAAAGAAATTTTGTAATCTGGAAGGTCGAAAAATTTCTTAAATTAGATTGATTAGCTAGTCCCAATAAATTATATTCTTCTTTTAAAAGTCTTTGGTTTTTATATATATAATTTTACACTCAAAAGTTTTTGTACATTTATTCTCTTTGCATAAAGATTTTATTTAGTATCTAGATACTTTTTCCTTTCGTAAACAACATTGTATTTCCTTAAAAATAAAAAAAAAAATGTTCTTTAATTATTTATTGATTTATTTCTTCAGGCGAGAATTGACGCAACGGCATGTCATCACCTTGGCCTTCGAAACATGGATGCCTCGCGCTAATTCTTCCTTACAAAAAAAAAATACATTTATCCATCTCCTTTCCCCCTTTTTTATACAATATCCTTAATCAAGCGGGTAGGGAGAAGGTTTATCCCATAGCATTTCTTTAAACATTTGAGTTAATGATGTCACCTCTTTTCTTTCCTTTAGGTACACCCTGTCATAGTCAATATATATATTTGTACAATGGATTTTGAGTTTTGATCCTAGCTCTCAATGGTACTTTCGATTTCATTTTGGTTACTTTCGCCACTGTATTTAACTTTATATGCTCAATCACGCGTTCCTTTTTCAAAATCATTTCACTTATAATCAGTTCTTTATTTACCGATCACTAAGCACTGTCTACTTTTCGTGTGCCTTCATCACTTTCTGATGTTTCTCAGTTCTCACTGTTATCAAGTTCTTCCACCAAATATTTTGGTTACGGCCACGATTCTTGATTATCCTCTTTTTTGCTTGTTTATTGCCATTCAGCACTCTTCTTTCCCTGTGGAGTTTATCCATCCCGGCTTCTATCGATTTGAGCAGATCCGTGGGTCTTTGAGGTGACGTCTTCAGCTGAGAAGTACATTGGCCACTTCTAACTTTAGGAGCTTCCATCATTACAGCTGAGATGCTACTGCAGCAATAAATCCGATTTGCAACTATTCTTTCTCATATACTCCTGACTTGGGTGAGTTGCGATCGCCGACATCTCAGGATACATGAACTGCAGGAAAAATATTTACTTCCTACTTCTTCTTAATCTCCTTTTTTGTTCTATGTATCAATGCCTAGGTGCGAATCGGGCTTGCTTCTGTTAGTACACTGGCTTATTAACGTAGATTATACATATAGCTATATTAGACGCAGAACGTGGTCATCCCCCTGCCTCCGCCGAAACCAGTCAGGATGCACCTGGGTATCCACTTCCTCCAAGGAATAATTAAGTCATCTCAATCGTTTTCCTATGGTTATTATTGAATCTATATACGGATTTGCTTCCGCTCCACCATTGTTACTCACAAACGCTATCATTTGCTGCCAACTGTCAATGCTCCACATGGAATCACTGCTCCAGATATTCTGCTTCTTCCTCGAACCAAATTACCTTAAGTAACTAGTGCTCTACTCAGGCTATGCCAGCATTGACTTAATAACATGACCGAGTTTCCACACATCGACCACCTCTGGCATGTTAGGGAAAGCTCTGACCATAGACTTAATCAGAGCTTCCCTCTTGGGATTCTCTTACGGTGGTATGATAGACTTTACATTCCTCTATTCCAGATCGTGCCCTGAAGATGGCCGCCTAATTAATATATGTAACGTTCTTGCTAGCTCCGTCTCGAAATTTTATTGCTGTTCCACACGTATAATTTTGATCTCTGGGTTTTTCTTTTTCAAAGATGTTGGATACACATATGCGGCGTGGGCTGATGCTGGGTTCCACATATATTAACCATGATGAATGTAGAGGGTTCCTGGCTTCTGCTATACATGCAACTGGCTACCCACTGTCTGAAGTGAGCGGAGGAACTTAACTTTATCTAACATGCATGTTGATGAGAATGTATATAAACAATATATCAAAATTTCACCTGATTTACATTTTTATTTCCTATCCCACTGGCTTAAATGGGACTAGGAGTTGCTTGGGCCGAAGCCCAAACAATACTCATGTATTTCGCCTTCTCCGAACATAGATATTATACAGAATTTCAGATGTACATGATATTTAGTATTTTTATAAGTTATATCTTCTAGATATTATTTTTGTAGTATTCCAAGTCTCTGTCATAATAACCAATACAATTATTTAGATCAACACTTTTGAATTAATGTTCCAAATATATACACATAGCGGAAACATTCATCCACAAATTTATTATTACAAGAAAATAGTGCCAAATCCGAAAAGATGAGTTTATATAATGAGTGGGGAGGTAACATATGTGGCTGAAGATTTAATACATAAAGTGTGCATCTCGCAGGATGCGAGTGACTTCACAAAAATTAAACCCAGAACGTTGTAGCCTTGTGTCTTGGACTACACGTCAATCTCAGCCGACCGTTGACCTTTCGTTAAGCACGAAGTAAATTCATTGTAATTTGAATAGTATAATTAACACAATCAACTTCCTGAAGATGAAAACTCTTTACTATTGGAATATTTTTATGTTAGTGATTCATATTATTCGTGTAACAAAACGGTGTTTCAAGGAGTACATCGTACAGATCCTCTAGACGTAAGCAAAGTGAAATGTGATTCTAATTTGAATTTATTTTATGGGCTTTAGGTATTTCAGGCTCATGCCGGGTGAAGGACAGGATATTGGAAGGTCTAGTTTGTAGATATTGTCCAGGCGTTTGCCTAGTGTGACAGAAGAAAAACCCTGGGAACCCCTCAGCCAGGGTGAGCGGTCACTGAAATCGTTCCCAGAACCTTGCGATTGTTAAGCCAACACTCTACCAAGTTGGCTAGGGCCACTCGGTAAAATGTGATTCGACATCTAATATAATTACATTGGTATGTGACCAATTTGCTTCAGAGAAACTATTTATATTTTCTGATTCTTCATGCCAGGTAATCACGAAAATCATTCATGGGAAGGGAGGGTAAAAGTACTCACATGATTTGTTATTATTTATACCAGTTCTTTATTTTGCATTCATTTTTTTATGAAACCTTGCGCTTGGACACATTATAATGTCTTCTAACTGTAGGAGAGTGAAAAAAGAGCTGTGAACAAGCCATGTTTCTGAAATATAGACATAAATACAAAAAAAGCTCTACATTCTCGAGAGAGTATTCTCAACTGATAGCCGATATTTACATGATTTTTTTTTCTCACTAGGTTTTAACCTGTAATGCACGAAAATGACATCCATAGACTCAACTTTTCTTGAAAATTTTGAACACTTCTTCTTAAATATCGATTTGTGCCTATTCGTACATTGTAAGGATTACGTATGAAGACACTTGGGATAAAACCGCTGCGGGAATATGATCCAACCTTTGGGTAATGACAATTGGTGAAGGTATGAATCTGATATGAGAATCACGGTCGCCATCTTGAAAGCCGCCATCTTGGATTCAGCTCCAGAATTTTAAATAGGAAGGGGGTCGTGTGACATATAATTTTAGGCTAGCTTGTTCTCTAGCGCCTCCCCAGGTGGCGGATAGGGGAATGCCGACCAGAGATAATGAGTACCGGAAATATTCCGGGCCGGACCAAAACCAGTACTGCTGCCTTGCAGTTAGTAGAGGGATCTACAAAGGCTAGCGGAAGGTAACCCCGAACAAAAATATCATGGTGATGGAAAGCAGCTTCACTATGACCACCTGAGGATGAAGTTGAATGACATCAGCAAGGCTCAGAGATGGACAGAGACGACATCTTGAATGTCTGCCTTTACTGCGAGGTCGTAGAGCTGACAACTCTACATCGCTAAATCATGTCAAGAAATAGTAACAGATGGTTGATGGTTTCTCCTGGGGTAAAATATTCGGGAGGTAAACTAGTCCCTCATTCGGAACTCCGGGCGGGGACTGCTTCAGGGGGCTCCAAGAACAGGATTAAGAAAGGCATTAGAATAGGAACGTGGAATGTACGAACATTATACCAAACGGGCGGTTTTCAGGTGGTGGTACACAAGACCGAGAAGTACGAGCTAGACATATTAGCGATACAAGAAGTTCGGTGGGAGGATCAAAATAGCATCCGACAGGGCAAGTAGACTTTCTACTTCGGTGGAACACAGTCTCACGATTTCAGAACAAGATTCGTCATTAAGAACAATGTCCTTCAGGCGCTTCAGAATATTGATTTCGTAAACGAAAGGTATCATACGTTATGATACGTACCCGATAGTGCAACACGGTTTTAATAAATGTCTATGCTTCGACCGAGGTAGCTAATGATCAACAGCAAGGATCGAACAGAGAAATTTGAAATCCATACCGCAGAACCGTGGATTCCCGAACATAGCGAGATCGAGATCGAAATTGAATAATTTTAAATCACCAGGAATAGACAATATTCCAACCGAATTAATTAAAGCGGGAGTAACAGCACTAATCAAGGAACTACATAAATTGATGAGTGTTATATGGAGAAAGGAGGAACTTCCAAAGGAATGGAAAACCTCTAATAGTTCCGATTTACAAAAGAGGTGATAAATCGGACTAATAATTATCACGAAATCTCGTTACTTCCAACCTGTTACAAAGTATTAAGTAATATTTTGTTAATATGTTTAAGTGTATACGTAGATGAAATAATTGGTTATCACCAATGTGGATTTAGAAGAAATAGATCCACGTTGGACCAGATTTTTGCCTTGAGACAAATTTTGGAGAAGAAATGGGAATGCAATGGGAGGTTCACCAGCTATTCGTTGATTTTAAGAAAGCATATGATTCTATCAAAAGGGAAAAGTTATACAGTAACCTGATACGATTTGGAATTCCGAAAAAAAAAACCTGGTTCAACTAGTTAATATGTGTCTCAGCAACCACATAAGCAGAGTACGGATAGGTAATAATAATATGTCAGATAGTTTCAAGATTCGCAAAGGATTGAAACAAGGCGATGCATTATCACCACTACTGCTTAACTTTGCGTTAGAATATGCAATTTTAAAAATTAAAGGGGACAAAAAGGGACTATCATTGAATGGTTTGAATCAACTGTTCGTATACGCGGATGATGTAGATTTAATAGGGGACGATATAGATGCACTACAGAGGAACACCGATGTCTTAGTAGAAACGTGCGATGAGATAGGTCTACAGGTAAACATAGTTAAATCAAAATACATGCTAACAAGCCGAAACACAGAGAATGAGGGAAATAAAAACATAAGAAACATGATGTCATAGAGAAAATAAACAAATTTAAATACTTGGGAGCATACGTAACAAGCAAAAATGAGATCAGGGAAGAAATTAAAAGTCGCTTAGTATCGGGGAACGCATGTTTCTATTCAGTCCAAAAACTTCTAACATCGCGATTAATATAAAGGAAATTGAAATTGTAAATATGCAGAACGGTTATTCTGCCGGTAATACTTTACGGTTGCGAAGGTTGGAGTACGACCCTATAAGATTGACATGTGTTTGAAAATAAGGTTTTGAGTTAGATATATGGGACGAGATGACTGGAGAATGGTGGAGATTGCATAACGAAGAACTCCATGGACTGTATGATTCACCGGATGTTGTAAAAATAATGAAATAACAACGACTAAGGTGGGCAGTATTCTATCCTGGTTGGAAGGAAACCACTGGCAAGACCGAGACGTCATTGGGAGGATAATATTAGAAGAGATCTTCGAGAAGTAGGATTTCGTGATGAAAACTGGCTTGATGTTGCCCAGGATATAATCCAATGGCGAACGTTTGTTACTGCGGCGATGAACTTGCGAGTTCCATAAGCCATAGAGTTAGTTAGTTAGTTAGTTCGTTGTTCTCAGAAATCCAAATATGAAGACATTTCACACCTACGTTTATTTGTTTAGAAGATAGGGATTCTTAAAATTTGAATGTGGCGTCCTATATGTGCTTAATGTGGTAAATTTGAAAATGTGCATGGAATTAATTTTGGTAAGGATGTTTTGACGTCATTTTGTAATTTTTGCGAAAGTGGCATGGCGTCTTTCATTTGTTGCTCTCACTGTCGTAAGTTCTATACACCTTTTTGAATTTAAATGTTTCCGTTTGTAAATTTTGTATATGATGCAAATGTATATAATGTTAATCAATTTATTTGGTTTGTGAAATCGTTTTGTGTAATTTCAATTTCAAATAATAATTAAATGTCTTTTCAGCTCCATAAGACAACTTATTCTACATTCTTTAATTGGTATGTATAGTTTTGTATATGTTAACTATCCTATCTTCTAAACATATAAACGTAGGTGTGAAATGTCTTTATATTTGAATTTATGAGAACAAGGTTGGCTAAAACGATATGTCGCACGACCCCCTTCCTATTTAAAATTCTCGAGCTGAATCCAAGATGGCGTCCGTGATTCTCATACCAGATTCATCCCTTCACCAATTGTCATTACCCAAAGGTTGGATATATACCCGCAGCGGTTTTATCACGACAAGTGTCTTCATACGTATTCCTTACAATGTACGAATAGGCACAAATCAATATATTCTTTTAAAAAATCTTGTTCAAAATCTTCGTGCATTACAAGTTAAAACCTAATGAGAAAAAAGTATTTCATGTAAATATCGGCTAACCAGTTGGGAATGTTCCCTCGTTAGTCGCATGCAAACGCAAACCTGCTATCTTCTCGCACTGAGCAGCGCAGCGTCTACTTGTCTGTGTCGGATAACAGGTTTAAGCTAGCGATGACGTCAGTGTGAACGGCTCCCCATTCCTTTCCTACACAATCTTACCTGGACATTATTAAGGTTTCATTATAGCTTATTATTTCGCGTCACTCCTTTACTTCATTTTCCAGGTTTCTTCCAAGATTAGCGTGGTTTGGCCTCACTGTGCGGCGTAAGATTCCAATGGCACCAAATTTCCCCCAAGACCTTACCATAAACCTTTATTAAAAAATAAATAAATAAACATTTTTCCGGTTCCTTCCGCATATATCTAATGACAGAAATGTCACATTTTTGCTTGACATTATCCAGTGAATGAATCTGTTAGTTGTGCTTAGAAATTGAAAATTAAGGAACTTGCGCGTAGCTAAATATCTTATCTAATTCTGGAGTTATCCAATTTTGTGGACGAAGCTTGTTTATAATATAGTTTCCGTACCTTCCTAGAGTATTATCTTACTTTTAAATCACACCTTTGATTTGGTAGTACTTTTACATATTTGTTACATGAGTTTGATTGAGAATATTTTTACGGCATATGTTACCACTATGACATAAACAGCATGTGCTTATTATTGTTAGTACGTTATTACTTTATTTTGTAGCACTATTTTGTAATATTCCTGACGAGAGATCCTATAATTGTGTACAAAGACGAAGTGGTTTAAGATGTTTTAAGAATAAGATCACTGGACAAAATATTAGTCATCTCGCGTTTTGTAATGTAATGAATTTCAGAGCACTACATACAGATGGACGGATAGCTGTGCCATATGCTACGACGATTTGAAATTGATGGGTAATAGTGGTGTGCAATATGTATATTGTTTTTTCTGGGATTCTGCGCGCAGTCACGGTCATCCAAATCAACTTCTAACTGCGATCGAAAGAAGTAGAAACGTATAGGGACCGCCTCTATGTGTCACGCATTGCGACTGCAAACCTGTTCACAACCAAGGAAGAATTGCTACAGATACTACAAGGCCCGTACCAACCATTTGTGAAAGAACACTGCGACGACTGTAGATGTTACGCGCTGTTGCACGCTGTTCTGGTAACCTTACATTTCTTTTGGGGTCATATTGATGAGGAGAAAGCTTATTGATTAGAAGAGATTTTTTTATTTTTATCAGTTTTAACTATTCCATACGGTAAATTGAAAGGTTAGTCCAAAATAGTTTGATGTAAGTTTTCATTATTTCTTTTTTAATAAACTTTCTTCTAAATATTACAAGAAAATTTGACGTGATACAGAAATCTAATTTAGAATTGAAATAAGGATACTGGAAGTAGCTGAAAATCTATATATATTTTTTTCGTCTTGAAGTAGAGAAAATGTTCTAAAACGCACACCAGTGTTATCAGTTGTATACATGGGTTCGATCTATGCGGAGTGCTAAAGATAGTAGGGCTTGTGCTTCTGAGATGGAATTATATTTTACCTTTGTCTGGTGATATATATGTAGAGCTCTATTTTTCTGTCTTCACTCACTTCACCAGCGCGTCGTGTAAGAAAATATGTGGAGCTTTCCCCTTCAGTAAGTGGGTCAATATATCTTTGCCGAGTAGACTTTTTTCTTCTTTTCATCTCCCCTCCTCCTATCAGCACCTCACATCATTGAGCACGGCGAAGAGAGCTAATCCCTGGTGTTGATCAGGAGACAAAAGAGAAGGAAAAGCTTCAGGGACTCGTTCCTTAATGATGGCCTCGTTTAGTGACACATTGTAGCTCTCGTAAAACTGCCTGCCAGCCACATTCACCTAAGCTTCAACCACACTGCTAACCGCTCAAATCATTTCATTTTATCTCCAGAGATTTTTCTAGTGAAAAAGACGAATAAACGGTATTAGGTACAGATTTTTCCTTGTAGACGTTATCTAAGTTACACCATAGGTTCGTATATTCTTACAGAGGGTTACAGACGCAATAATACAGAAATATATTTAATATAAAATAAATCGAAAACATATGACTGCCTTTCAATGTAGCTTGAAAGTAAATTAAAAACAAATGTAGCACGTTAATTATTATTATGTCTGTCTTCATAATGCCATTTTTTTTCTTCATCTTTAAGATCGGATTGGATGATGCTGTGAGAGCTAATACTGGAAGGGCTTTAGTGATCGATAGACAAAAGAAGCTTGAAATTCTCATAACATTTATTGGAAGTCACAGCTATAAAGGAGAGACATTTTGAATGCTAGTAGTTCTTGGTTATTTTTATCATTACAGAGTGTCAGCTTTAATAGTGAAGTCTTAAATTTTCAGTCTACACTAGATGTTGAGTGAAGTGCAGCTATCGTTATAATATCGCATTAGAATTTCTTTGAATTCTACAACATTTATTCGCTTCTCTGAACCTGTATAGTATACACGACATTTTAAGCGTTACCGTGAAGGATGAACTTTTGTCTCAGGTTGTGTTCGAACATACTTCATATGAGATCTATGCCATTCGAATATTACTTGCCAGTTGGGATGGCTTATACCAGTCAACCTTGAAGCACACGAGTATAAGCATTCCAGTTGTACTTCGTATTATCTTTCTCCATAATGAACCACGCTCTTTCAGCAGTTCAGAAGGTGTCGTTCCTCACCGCTTCTCGGAAAGGGGGCGTGGTTTGTCCCACTTCATCGCTCGTCATGACGAATCTGGCTTTTCCTGGTTATGAGCTCCCATTTCATCGCTCGGTCGAAAGAAACTAACTTAAAACAAATAAGCTGTTGCAAAAGTGAAATATATATTCAAAAATAGAAAAATAAACAAATCAGAAGCTGCAAATGTAAAATATATAAGAAAATAAAGAAAAAGTAAACAAATCAGCAGTTGCAAATGTCAAGTATATAACAAAATTATAGCAACATCCGGAACGCAAGAATGTGGCTGCTTACAAACAATCTCATTACCAACATTTGTAGTGATGCTTTCCCTGCATGGGTCAGACTTTCGATACTTATGCACACTTTGCCAATAGCCCGAATCACCTTTTCTGATTTTGTTCTGATTGAACTTGTAACCTTCGTAAACCTGCAATCTTTTCCTAATATTTTCTGTTCTTTTCTGTATCGTAAATAACTCCTAGATTAACGAAATTAAGATAAAAGTGGACACTTTATGATACACTACACAAAATGATCTTGCAACAAGCGCTGCAATTACCACCCTTTTAAAGGCATTTTGTGTGTTGTAATCAGGGCTGGATTTCTAAATAGCCTAAGTAGGCTGCAGCCTAACTAACTAACCAATTAACTCTACGGCTTACGGAACTCGCAAGTTCATCGCCGCAGTAACAATTCGCCATTGGGTTCTATCCTGGGCAAATATCAAGCCAGTTTTAATCACGAACACCTACTTCTCGAAGATGGATTCCCAACGACGTCTCGATCTCCCCAATGGTCTCTTTCCATCCGGCTTTCCAACCAGACCAGACCAGACCGTTTGAAGCAGCCTAGAGCAGCATTTTTTTTTTTTTATCTTTTTAGCGGCAAATTTCGTAAAACAAAACTTGTGTACTTATTTATCCTCTTACGACTGAAAAATATTAAGTTAACTTATAATATTTTGAGCTCCGAAAATAATAAATTGTCGGTGTATTTCTTTTATTATCAAAATATTGCTAAACAAAAAAAGTTGATATTTATTCGATAGGCCAGTATTCAGTTTGATTTTCGGTATTTCAAGCCTTGGATAAAATGCGGTCCAAGTGGAGTGAAAAACTCATAGGCTACTTGACATCAAGACTATAACCGATGACAGAAAAGACGACAAAATAGATAATCTGATTTACAATCTCTTTGTTGTTTAAGTGGAACAAATAAACCAGGAAAGTGTTTTGTCGTTTGCTATAGAAAAGTGTTTGTCGACCTTGAGCCGCCCATAGAAAATCTTTCTACTATAATTAAACTTAAGTGTTAATCTTTTAAAAAAGTGATTTTCTTGTAGACTATTAAACTTTAAGCTAAACGCCTCTCTGCAAGTAGAGGGCTGTTCCGTCAGACGATAAGCTAAAGTTTTCCTATCCATTACTGGTTACTGGTCCTTTTTCTCACGTGAGGACAGTATCCAGACAAAATCCATCCACATATATATAAAATATACATATAAAAATGATTAAAATTAATTACGATAACAAGTTAATATACACGTACCCTTACAGCGTAAATACACGTAGATCAAACAACGAAGTCAAAAGAGAGGTTTGTAATTTCACAAACATTATATACACGCAACGTAGATTTATCAGCCAAAGACCACTAGAGCGAAGTTGACACAGTTTATGAATAGTCTAACTTCGAAAAAGTGAACAGCTTATTTTCCCTTAAATAGTGGAGAAGTTCAGGCTGAAATGTAAATAAATGGACGGTTCTCATTGGCCGGGAAATAGATCCAAGAACCAAGTACTCAATCGTACTTGCAATAATGAAAAATTATGTAAAGATAGAAAATTATTATCTAATATAATAAATACTATTACAAATTGTGATACTGATTAAGCTATTTAATTAAGGGAATACTGAAACAGTAAAACCAGTAAATTTTACGAGTGACGAAATGGGAAGTTATAACCAGGGAAACCCATATTCGTCTTCATGAGCGATGAAATGGACATAAATCGTTTAGAATATAGAGTTGGTGAATGTTCTACGTTACACTTACTCAATGTGCAACACGGTTTTTATAAATGGCAGTGCTTCGACCGAAGACACTGATTATAACGAATAATAATTGAAAATACATTTTACTATTAGTTGGAATTGTTATTTGCCTGATTACCGAAGTATAACACGAAAATTGTCTTAGAGGACTACAGCGCAAAGGTACGTGGGAAACAAATGTTGACCTTCTATACGTAAAAGATGTATTGAAATGAGCAAGAAAGCTGCGATTCCGTAAAACCGAATAATAAAGATCATATATCGTTAGCGTGCTTTATTACAGATTTAAATTGCCATATTTTCATCGGATTCATAAAACATCAGATTGCTTAAAAAATCAGCATTTCAGTAATGGAAGGAGTAAATTGAAGAGTGGAAATGCCAAACGTTCTAAGTGCCATATTAAAAAAAAAAACGCTTTGTTTACAAGTATGTTCGCTGTTCCCACCCCCATGTCCCCATCCTTGTTTCAAGTGTCAAATGAAGCAGGAAGAGGTGAAAACAACCGCCACCATGGAGCGCTGGTCTAGCAAGGTACATCCGCGAAGTGCCTTTCATATATTGGTTTAATATTGAACAAAATGCAAAGTTATGCTTGTCTCAGTGTGTATTGTACTAATTTAGCGGTTCGTAGCGGTAATATGCATATGAGTCTTTATAAATCAGAGATTCCAGAGTAATGAATGTTACGCTCGGACACATTCAAACATAAATAAACAGCACCACTGTAACAAAGAACTTATCCACGTTTTATTTTTCTTCCAATTAGAAATTGTCTTCGCCTTTTAATTTTCTTGCAACATCAAAAAGAAGGCGTAACGGATGTTACTCGTTCAAGGTCCATTCGCTAACAAGTAAAGCTATGGATGCTTCAAATTGCTTTTCCGACCAAACTTGGTAGAGGAGTAAGGTACATCAGAAAACCACCCGGAAGCATGATTAAAAGCGCTTTCATCCATAAAGACGGGCAAAGTGGAAGAAAGTTTGAATCATAAGAATAATTATTTATAGTGTAATTTAAGTCGGAAAACACACGTTTATTTATAGATTGGTTGAAATGATGGAAAACAAATACACATGTGTAGATATCGGGTCCATGCGCTATCTTTTAGAGGGTACGTTTTTAACAGCTATCTTGAAGTCGGCCATCTTGAATTTTGCTCAGTTCTTTTAAATGGGAAGGGGACCAGTAACATATCAATCTGCACTAGAATTCTATCAGAAGTACATTGGTGAAGTCAGTTTTGCCATAACTATATTTTTTAGAGAGACAGTGAGATGTTACATGAAGTATAGTTGATTGAATAGTCTGGAAATACTCTGTTCTTCTTGAAACTGTGCAGGAAATGAAGACCTAATACACAAGTAATGAGTCTGGGGGACCACCTACCCAGTTTTCCATTATTTCAAGCATTTTACAAGTAAACGCGTGTTTTCCGACTTATATTACACTATAAGTACTTATTCTTATGAATCAAACTTTCGGCCACTGCGCCCGTCTTTATGGATGAAAGCGCTTTTAATCATGCTTCCGGGTGGTTTCCTGATTACCTCACTCCTCTACCAAGTTTGGTGGAGAAAGCAGTTTGAAGCATCGATAGCTTTACTTGTAAGTGCCTGACAGAGACTGATAAAATATTAAATAAGTCGGACTGTTTTGCTGTTTATAGTATTACTTTTAGCTGCCCTTAGCGGTACTTACACATGTTTGAGTCTTGAACAAATCCTGTAAGCACGAATATACACGACAATAAGCACAGTGGATGAATGATTCCTTTGTGCATTTGGGAATTTAACAACTCGCATCTTCAGTTTTCCAGAGAACATTGTCAGGAGCATCAAAAATTTAACAGTTAACGGGGAAAGAGCTTTTTTCTAGGTATGTATTTAATCATGTTGTTGAACTTTGGAGCACTGAACTGATTATGGATAAGTACGTGAAGATAGATGATAAGCATTACGGCTCTAGAGGTCTATATCGCTCACAAAAGCGTTCGGCAAAAAAATAAATATGGAGACATTCTTTCAAATATGGTGTCATAATTCAAAATATTTCTTCATTAGTGACGTTTATTTTTGTTTAAATGTATCCTAGCGTAATAACCATTACTCTGGAATCTCTTATTTATAAAGACTCATAAATATGGAAATTGCCGCTATGGTCCACTAAAATTAGTATAATACACACTAAAACATGCAGAACTTGGTATTTTGTTCAATATTAAACCAATATCTGTCAGATACTTCGCGGATGTACCTTGTAAGAACAAAGCAATGGTACCATGTGATGTTCCAAGTGCAAAACTGACGAGATAATGCACAAATACTTAGTGGCCATATAGTCCAGTGCATTTAGGCTCGAAGCTGGACAAAAAATAATAATAAAGCAAAACCACTTGGAACATATCCTGAAAATTCCCACCTTCTCCCACTTTGGGAAAATCGGCCATCTTGGATTCAACATGGCGGCCAGACCGAGACATCGACTTACATTTAAATGACAATATCTACTCACAGATTTAAGCTGGAAACTCCGTTGTGGTGTTCGTTTCAAGATAATAGCATAGCTTAGTGAATACAAGTTTGCATGCTTCTATGTACTGCAGCCATATTGAAAAATGGCGGTCATTGTATAAAAAATATAGTTCTCATTTTACAATAATGTTTTATTGGCCGATAACTCAAAAACTAACAGCGATATAAAAAATGCCTCGAGATAAACGTGATAGAGCATAATCTTAGCTTTCACATGATGGTCTATCTTAAAAAATAAGAGATCTAGTCGAATTTATGTGACACTGGGTGTGCAGTTTTCGATAAGATGATATTACTCTCAGGCACCTGCTATAATGATTTCGTGTGCACTCGCATGTCTCCTCAATTTGACTTGTGATACTTGCTTAAGGTTGTTAGAGCATAAAAAATATTTTGTCAGATAACCTGAATGTGGTTGATAAGGTCGTCATTTTGGATTCAGTATGATGTCCAGGTGAAGAGGCTGATGTAACACTTAGACAGCAATATCTTCTGGAAACTTCGTTCTTGTATCAATTTCTAGATAATACTATTTTCCTTCTTACCTATCGTTGCCATATTAAAATATGGCCATTATTGTCCTAAAAGAGTAATTTTTCTGGTTTCTGAATGCTGTTTTAATGGCAAATAAATTGGAAACTACAATCAATAAGGAACATTTCTCGAAATAAGCCAACATTTTTAATTGAAAATTTGGTAAATTATAATTTAATGGAAAATATTACTTTCTTGCTTAACGATAACAGAGCAAGTAGGACTGACTACACAAATATATAGTGTAGTCACTTTGGATTCATGGTGGGCAAGTCAGCCATTGATGCTGTTGATTCACTAGTTAAGAACGTACTCCATGTCTTTCAAAACAAGGGATTTGCTCAGGCGACTTTCTGTGACCTAAGTAAAGCTTTTGACTGTGTAGATCATAAGCTCTTGTTAGAAAAGTTATTTCATTGCGGTATACGCAAGGCTGCCCTTAAGATGTTTGAGACATATGATAGGTAAGAGGGAAATAAGTATTATGTAGAAATTGATACAAGAACGAAGTTTCCAGAAGATATTGCTGTGTAAGTGTTACATCAGCCTCTTCACCTGGACCTCATATTGAACCCAAAATGACGACCTTATCGACCACATTCAAGTTATCTGACAAAATATTTTTTATGCTCTAACAACCTTAAGCAATCATCGCAAGTCAAATTGAGGAGACATGCGAGTGCATACGAAATCATTATAGCAGGCGCCTGAGAAAAATGTCATCTTATCGAAAATTGCACACCCAGTGTGACATAAATTCTACCAGCTCTCTTATTTTTAAAAATAGACCAACATACGTAGCATCGTGTGAAAGCTAAGATTATACTCTATCACGTTTATTTCGAGGCATTTTTTCAACACTATTGTAAAATGAGAACAACTATATTTTTCATATAATGACCGCCATTTTTCAATATGGCTGCAGTACATAGAAGCATGCAAACTTGCATTCATTAAGCTATGCTATTATCTTGATACTGACACAAGAACGAAGTTTCCAGCTTAAATCTGTGAGTAAATATTGTCATTTAAGTGTAAGTCGATGTCTCGGTCTGGCCGCCATATTGAATTCAAGATGGCCAATTTTCCCAAAGTGGGAGAAGGTGGGAATTTCCAGGATATGATTAGGGTAGCATACTGAGCATAACCCAAATGGTTTTGCTTTGTTATTATTTTTGTCCAGGTTTTGCTCAAAATCTGTCTAAATGCACTGATCTAATAATAGTTTCTTAAGTTGTGATAGAGATTTCGTCATCTTATAGAAACGCATAAGGGCCTTTGTTCCCGCAAGACATCCACAAAAATAAATGGTTTAGTTAGTTAAACGTGTTAATCAATTTCATGTAATTCCAATGGCAATGTCTTATATTTTAAGAACTACTGATGCACTGTTGACATTGAAGAAATGCAACATTTCCGAATGCCCAATGCTGATTTGTGCTATACTTCTGTCTTCTGATCATTTGATGACTTATGTAATAATCTATATACTGATTGCTTTCCATATATTTTCCTACATGTAACATAGATATATTCTGAGTATGTTTTGCAGTCGTTTTATTAACAGAAACGTCGTAGCCGAAGATAAACTCAAGTATAGCCACATGTTAAACATTCATAATCTTTTCATTAGTATCCCTTGCTAAGATATCTACGTTTGTTACGTTAACATTCTTTACCTGTTGCTTGTTTAATTCCGTGAACAATCTCAATCGTTCGTGTTCATTAAATTGGTAAAACGCTATGTACTTTGCTATATACATATTCTCATTACTTGCTTGTAATGCGTAACTAAGAGCTTGTTGATAATACAACTTCTTAGAACAAAAACTTTGATCTGAAGAATTCGCTGTACTAAACACCTTTCGTTTCTGATTAGTGAATGCTAATTCTTAAAACCTTATCGCCCAGTTTATGTTGATAAATTATAATGTTTTTCTGTCCTGCATTCACTCCTCTCCTCCTGTCTGCTTTGTTTCTAAAAGAAACTGTTGAGTGAAATACAACCAACAACATTTGTGTTTCAGTACATTAAATTCCAACAAATTGTTAACATATAAACAATAATGTTGATCAGTTCACTATATAACACAAAAAAATCTTGTTTACAAGCGTCTTCACTTAAATGAACTTATCTTCTTATTCTTAAAGCCTTTTAAAGTTCAAGGTCAACCTCATATAACTTGTTTATTACATGTTTGTATTAAATTCGTTCAGATAAAATAAACGTTTGAAATTAGTTTATTTTTCTTTAAGCCCAACGAAAATGTCACTAAGTGTCAAACGTTTGTCACAGGTACTTACGTAAACAGTGACATTAGAATCACTTATAAAGTTTTTAATGTTGAAAAATATGATACATATTTAAAATTTATATAAACATCTGCAGCAATTACAAATGTTTAGCCAATTCTAATGCTTCATGCCTTTGTCCTTGCTTTAACAGTTGTTCCAGTTTGTTTTAACTTGCTCTGGGAATGAAAAGCCTTTAACATTGTATGTGAAAGTCCATGATCATTCAGCCATGCAATAGTTTCTCATTATTTGTCTGTACTAGCGTTACCATCTTCTTCAGAAGTGAACCAACCTTCTTTCAATTTCATTTTATTGTTAGTTTTTTAATTCGTCTCCTTTCTGTGTTAAAGTTTGTCCTTGACTTCCGGAGAAACATCAATTCGTTTATAGTTCAGTAAATCGTTTTCGCTGTTGGAGTTATCTATTATTGACTTGGAGATGTACCTTGTTTTATTAGTTCCAAATCTTTGAACCGTTTTTGTAGTGTATCTATAGTTGCATTGATTTGACTAATTAGGTTGTGGTGAGAAGCCGTAATGTATCCCAGTTCCGTTTTAACGATTCTTCTAATCGCTGCTTCTGAATGTTTTTCAAAATATTTGTGCTTTGTTTGTCTTTAATTACTTTCGTTAAATTATCAAGGGCTTTAGACAAATTCTCCTCCTTATTGAAAGTCACTTCAGCTTCCGTCGTAGTTGCTTCTTGTTGTGACTTTCGATTCTTTTTCCAATCCGGGAATAATATATGTAGGCCATTTAATCCAGTAAGCACCGAAGGCAGTTCTAGTACTGTAACAAGAAACAGAATTGTATCTTGCTTTTTTACGTTCAGGGTTACATGACCTAATACTGGAATATCTGATCCGTTTATAAGTTTTACTACTTGTTTATCCGGTTGTAATTTGTTAGATGCATTTAGCTCCATTAATTTATTAACTGACATCATGTTGTTCATAAATCCAGTGTTTATATGACATTTTTCTTGTTTCTCTTCTGTTTGTAATTCAATATATGGTGAATTCGTATCTTCGGGTATAATCTGCTCATTAACTTCGCTTTCTTAATCTAGTACAAAGATATAAGTAAGTACTCTTTCCGTGTCCTTTTTTGGTTCCTCTACAATCCAATTCGACAATTGTTCGTTGTCACTCACTGTTTCGCACTCGTCTTGTACTTGTTTTATAGACTACGTTGAGTTGACTTTTTGCTCTGGCAAATGTTCGCAATATGCTCCTTTTTTTTTTTAATTTTGCAATTCAATTTTTTCGCGAAACAGCTATAGTATTCTTCTTTGTTTCTAAGCTGTCCGCTACATCTCATGCACATGGACCAACTTTTGTTTCTTTGAAATCTGCTTATAACTTGCATTTGCTCATGATCAGGTATAGTATAGTTAGACGCTCTTGATGCATTGATTCTCCTGAAAAATGTTGAGTCTTTGTCAACCTGATCGTCTATCTGTATAACTTGTATAGCTTTAGCCAAGGTTAGGTCTTCATTTGCTAGTAATCGTTTTCTTGTGTCGTCTCTCCTGATACCAACTACTAATTGATCTCGTAACATGTCGTCATTGACCGTGTCAAATTTACATCTACTAGCCTGATTTCTTCATTCAATTATGAAGTCTGCTGTTGATTGAATTTCAGTTTGTTTCATAGTATGAAAACGATATCTTTCTACAATTACATTCACTTTAGGGGAAAAGAGAGCCTTAAGTTTCTCTTCAATAGCTTTGAACGTTTGCGCACTTAAAATTGCAGGTGCGAACATGTATTTAAGTAGTGAATACAAACCATGTCCTATGTTCGCTAGAAAAAGGTGTGCTTGCCTTTCCTGTGTAATATTGAATGCTTTACAATATCTAAGGAATTGTTCTATGTAGACAGTGATATCCATTTCGTTTGGATCAAACCTTTCTATAGGTATATTGGAAATCACCTTGCTTTCAAATAAAATGGATTCCAAAGATTATCGTGCTTTTGTCTAAATGTTAAACTGAATGATAGCTTTCCAAATTTATTCAATGTTACCAAGTTGGCACATAAGATCGTGACCAAAACCGACTGCGCCAATCTATATGCTATACTTCTATGTTGTGATCATTTGATGACTTATGTAATAATCTATATACTGATTGCTTTCTATATAGTTTCCTACATGTAACATAGATATATTCTGAGTATGTTTTGCAGTCGTTTTATTAACAGAAACGTCGTAGCCGAAGATAAACTAAAGTATAGCCACATATTAAACATTCATCATCTTTTCATTAGCATCCCTTGCTAAGATATCTACGTTTGTTACGTTAACATTCTTTCCCTGTTGCTTGTTCAGTTCCATGAACAATCTCAATCGTTCGTGTTCATTAAATTGGTAAAACGCTATGTACTTTGCTATATACATATTCTCATTACTTGCTTGTAATGCGTAAGCAAGAGCTTGTTGATGATACAATTTCTTAGAACAAAAACTTTCATCTGAAGAATTCGTTTCTGACTAGTGAATGCTAATTCTTAAAATCTTATCGCCCAGTTTATGTTGATAAATTATAATGTTTTTCGTCCTACAATTTGCATCCATCACAAGTAGTTATTAAAACTACGTAGTGACAGAGAACGTTGGAAGTTGTTCTCAGAAGAGGAAAATGTATAGCTGATATACAACAAGCTTTACCATATCTGAAAGATCAGCACCGTTTGTCCCCTGAAAAAAAAAAAAAAAATCGGCCATGTTCCCTTTTCTTCCTGAGGAGCGCAGAGAGTTTTATATGAACACTTTCAGCAGCTCAATGATTCCATGAAACAGACAGTGAGAGTGGGTAGTGCGTATTTTGTCTACTAATGTATGTATTAATGGAGGAAAGGTTCAATAAAATAATTTGCTACTTCTAATATATTGCTGTAACTCTGACCCAAATCGTAAATACAATGTTGTGCTTCAACAGGCATAGCAATTCAAAGACTAAACTGCTTAACGGTACTTTGAACAAAAGTTTACTTATTTGTAGTACATAGAACGGTCTTCGTAATTAGGTTTTTGTCTCTAACCATTCAGGTTTTGGCAATTCTGACGTATTCATCACACACCTGTAGTGTCATAGAACCGTCTACTTTATGTTGAAAGGCATACGTTATGTGAAAACAACTCTATTAAATTTCTGTTTCTTCTGTAAAACTTCAAATTTGGCACTTAAAACGTGTGACATTTTCACTCTTCAATTGTGCACTAGTTTTTTTTTTTTTTTTTTTTTAACCTAACAACTAGAGAATTTTCGATGAGGAAGTAAACTATTATAACTTTTACTTTCGCTTTTCTTTTGTTCTTGTTTCTCTTCACTTCGCTTTTTTTTTTCTCGCCAAGAGAGGCCTTGTCAGATTGAAATGAAACCTGTGTTAATGAGTGTTACAAAATATATCTCGAATTTCATTTTATGAAGATACAAAATATATCTCAAGTTCCATTTTATGAATATCTTCAGTAATAAAGCCAGGAAACTTGCTTTGACTTTGGTAGAAAGACAGTCTATTGATAAATCTGTCACTTTTATTGATGGCGTTGATGGGATGCAACGGGCGAGGTAATTGAGAGGTCTTATGTCTCTTTTTCCTTTCTTCTTAGGATGGGGAAGTAAACTCGGAAACCGAGGAGGAACGATGGCAATCCATCTTCGCAGCTGTAACAGATCGAGAGCTCCGCCTGTACAGTTCAGCGCCCTGGAGTGTCGAAGCGTGGTTGTCTCCAAGAGAAAGCTGTCCACTCCTTTCTACCAGGTAAGAAAAGAAATAAACTCCATGAAAATATGTATATCGAGCCTTTTTTATATATGATGTGGATATATTCCATGTTGTACTTTTCGTCAAAAACGTTTAAAATATATCTCGATAGAACGATCTACTACCAAATTACTTACGCCCCTCCAACAAAAATCTTTCTTTTCGAACTTGATATCTGTAAATAGAA
The DNA here is from genome assembly GCA_022664845.1 of Lepisma saccharinum. Taxonomy (NCBI): domain Eukaryota; kingdom Metazoa; phylum Arthropoda; class Insecta; order Zygentoma; family Lepismatidae; genus Lepisma; species Lepisma saccharinum. The sequence goes on along the minus strand of JAGDQP010003927.1, from coordinate 9,869 downwards.
TTTAATTTTAAGTTTCTAAACTGTTACAATTACCGTGGTGTTTTTGCAGGCCCGACTGTTGTACCTTGAGCATGGTGTACCTTGGAACAGTCTTATGTTTCTGATTCCCTATGCTATATATCGGTTACTCCGTACACCATGTTGTGCGTCAAGCTTCCCAGGCAGTAGTATCGTGGTTTTGTTGTATTCAGGTGGCTGTGTTGAGTTAATTGAAAAAAAAAAATCATTTTTGGTAGTTCAAAGTAACTGTTTTCAGATTTAATTATTGTTTTATAGCGTTGTTACCGTAGCTGTTTTCTTTCATATAATATGTAATAGTAACTGTATACAAGAGAATTAGGTAAGTTTTTCTATGACACAAGTTTTCAGTCTACTATGCCATCATGTTAGTGGTTTCGTACAACCTCTTTTACCATTAAACACACACACACACACATCTTGTACCTTGGAACTGAAGAAATATAAGGAGCACAGGGCACAAAAAAAACATAACCACTACAATAACCAACAAATTAACGGATATTAGGCGTTTGTTAGGCCTATTAATGATTCCTTGAGTGCTTACAACTATTTTTATCGTGTCTTTAGTTTCAAGTTATTTCATAATAATACAGTATGAAAATATATTTTTCATGAAGTGTCACACACTTTTGCACTTCACAACCAAAGAACTTAAGTTAATAAAATATTTCCCCAAATACTTATTTGTGAACTATTTTATTGATTTGATCTATTTTACGTGCATGTTTCAAGATACATGAGGCTGTGTTCCAACGTACACGAGCCTTTGTACCATGGAACACTTTGCTGGGAATGTTTAAGAAATAATAATAATAATAAAAAACGTAAAAGAAAGAAATCAGAAGCCAAATATTAAAGCAGTTTAATTCAGAAACCTTCAGTTTAAGAGCACACACGTGGAATTGAAAAAATAAATGTCCCTAAAACTACAATTTGGAAAACGTAAAATGTGTTCCATGCTACAACAGTTTCCCCTACGTATTTCCAAGGCAAACAAATGTGAACGCATTATTTGTATTATCGATGTGTACATAATAAAAAGTAAACACTGAGGATGCTATGGACAATATTGTTTTTATTCCTTCGAATTCATAAAGTGTTAAAACTTCACATTGACGCTCATGAGTTCGTCGAAAATATTATATTATAGGTTGAAATGTGCCAGACAGTAGTTAGTTAAAAGTGAATTGATATCGGAGAATTGTTTGAAACCTGCCGGCGGGTGTGAATAAACTTCGCTCTGATTACAGCCTCTAGTTTTAGTACTATCATCAGTTCAAATTCACAAACACTTCATGTGACATTTAACTTCTTTCCTGCTTCCATGTGCATCCACGCAGCGTTGCAGGAACTCATATGACTTGTCAAAATTGCCTCTTCGTCAGCTGGGATTCAGTATCTCATAAATAACTTGTGTGCATAGAGTTATAAAACTCCACTAGAGGCAGGGTTGGCGCCACCATCTACGTGGGTTTTAATTCCCATCGTGGTGCAAGTTGAACATTACAATGTTTCTCTGTTTGTTTGGCACGAAGGAAACAGCGAGCCGTGCGCTGCCTGGAATTATATCATTTGTATGTGCCACGCACGATCTTCTTGTGACCAAAAACAATTGAGAATTCGCATTCGAGTTCACCTTAGTTAAGTTCAACGCGTAAGATACAAACAATTCCTAATTAAATTGATCAGTATAAGGTATAATTTAATATAAAAATCACATATAAAACATTCTTGATAAATATTATTTTTGTTCTCAGAAAATATTTTTTGGATGTTTTTTTTTTAAATTTTATTAATGGCCTTTAGGCATCTAAAGTTCAGGGGAGGGGAGGGAGGAGAAAGGATTCGGAAAGCTGTCGGCCAGGGCCTATGTTCAAGATGCCATCCCCGTTTTTATTTGTTAAATATATGTTGATACTTGGAGGAATAACTTATTTTATGAAAAAACATTAGAGATATATTTTAAAATATTATACAGCATTAGGGATTCAACGCAAGTGACATGAATATTACACACACAAAATACTAATACTGTAATTTATACAACCAACGGTTCACCTGCATAAATTTATAAACAAAATTATAAAATTGAAAATAGGGTATGGGCACCGGTCGTCGGATGTACACTAGTAGTCGGCAATTTTCACATAAATATCATTGAAAACGTATGTGACTAAAATGAACATAAAATTATCGTTTTCGGACAGCTTTAACTTGATATTTAAGTTCTACCATCTATCGAAAGTGACATTATATAGATCAGAAAAGAAAAAACTGGCTTCCCTGCAGCGGCTCCCATTCATTTCGAAAGAGGTCATGCAAGCCTTACCTCAGCAGGACCCACCCCCCTTTAGGTTGACTCAGCCCAAGAAAAGACAGTGTATTTTCAAATGCTGCATTTCATAGGTATTCTTTAAGTTTATAAATGAAACGTATTCATTTTTAAGGGTTACAAAATTTATTCACAGCAGAAAAAAAAAACTAAAGTATCTAGAGGTACACTGATTGGTACATTCGCCTCGTCTAAGCGTACATCATAGTTCGTAACACTAACATTTTTGTTAGTAAAAGGAAAATGAAAATGTGAGTGGACACCAGAGTGAATTGGCGCTGCATGACACACCACGTCGACCAGTTAGATATGTAGCAAATGTGAATTTTAGGAGTACTCAACATTTGCAGCATTTCACATATCAGTGTCACTAAATCATCAGTTTTGTCGTAATCAATATCCTTTAAGGAGCAAACATATCAACCACTCGTTTCATAATCAATGGAGATGTCCTTATTCGCTCGCAATTATTGGCAAACCGTCTATTCGGTCCCTCCTATTCCCACTGTAGATATCAAATCAGTTTCAACTTAGAAAGTGACCTCTCAATGGATATGTTCGTTACTGGCAAGGACAGAAAACTTCAGAAGATAATTCAGGTTTAGGAAAACAATTTTCAGTTTTAACTTGCAAAATATTTTGGCAACTCTTGGAAAGGCTGCCAACACTGAAAGGTTTATATTTCCCCAAATGTTACATGATGAGACATCATCATGAGAATTAGACGACTCGTCTCCATCCTTGTCCAAATCTACAATTGACTTTTTTTTTTCTGTGAAGGTTGGCTAGGTAGATCAACGCTTTTTCTTCCCGTTTTAATAGTTTGGAAAAATGGTTGACCTACCTATCTTCACAGCGAGAAAAAAAACAACCTTGAATGTAGATTTGGAAGTGGACATCGAAAAGAGTGTAACTCTCATGTTAATGTCTCCTCCTGTCAAGTATTTGATGAAATCTAAATCTTCCAGCGTTGGAAGCCTGCTCAAGAATTGTCAAAATACGTGGCAAGCTAAAACTTAAAACTGTTTTCCCAAATCTGCATTATGTTCTAAGGATTACTATTGCCAGTAACGAGTGTGTCCGCTGAGAGGTAATTTTATAATCTGAAATTAATTTGACATATACGATGAAGGGTGAGCGATTAGAGGGTTAGTTTGTCATCGCTAGCAAATGGGATATCTTCATTCTCTACGAAAACGTAGTTGATATGTTTGTTACTTATAGAATAGTGCTCAAGACAAATCTGAAAAAAAGTTATATTCCTTTCAACCTTCATCAATAACCAAATATTTCGTATAACTTGAGGTAAATGAAGCGAAACGAAACTTTCCACATCATTCTACATCTTAAAAAAACATTTTTGCGAGAGCAACAAACATGCATTTATTGCCGTTGCAGGTGACGAAAAGACATATATATTGTACAGCTATTTTGTCCTTTGCTATCATTCTTCTTCTTTGTTTGCAATTTAAAAATGAGGACATTTGAGATATACCACCACCGCTTCTTTTAGAAAACGTGTTATGGTTACGAGTAAATTATATCGCCGTAGTGGGACCAGGATTAGAATCAGAATCCGGAGTAGGATGTAATGGGTTACCGTTGATGCAAAAAGCATCATTTTAATATATTCCATGCTGACACCACTGTGTTGCATACTCTCTACTATGAACATTTATTCTTGTTGAGGTACTTTGGTTCAACCATATACACAAGACAGCTTTCTGCTCATGTTTCGAAGCGCATCAGAGCTTGATGAGTTTTTCTGTGCTGACTTTCAATGTGTTCTTCAGGTTTGGCAGTGAATTCTGTCTTATCATGAGTAGCCAAAATTCTAGCCAGCTGCTATGCATTTGATATTTATAAAACGTATCTACGTAATTAATAAGAATACTCGAACATGTGTAAGGCATCTTGTAGAAGTCATTGACGATGAATAAACAAGCTACTAAAAGCAAACCATATTTGTAGAACTGCCTTTATCTTTATTGACAACTGTGATTCACATAAGTCGATACATATCTAAATGTAATTCTTGTTTCCATTTTCGACTTACGTATATCCTACGATAATGTATAGAACCGAACCTAGCCCCGAGGACATATTTCAGATACGTCCATATACGTCGAACTCTAACAAGATATAATAAGAGAATTACAACCAATCAGGATCTTGAATCTATACAACAGTTGTTTATAGCAACGTATGCTAAAACAAACGACTAACTTATTCTTACACAAGAGCAGTATTACCAGAAACTCAACGATCATAACACTTCATAAACCTGATAATATATATGGCAATAGCACCAGCTATTTTCTGTAAGGTTGCTGTTGCTGTTGCAGGTAAAGAAATAAATTAGAACGAGTTTTTTTCTGTCCAATCTTTGGCTGTGTGATTGTTCCAGGAATTGAATCAATCTTGTAAGAATAGTACTCTTTTGATATCCAATTGGAAACAATTTCTACGTGGCTTTGGTTTTCGTTGGGTTTAAGTGTTCTACTGGATACTAAGTTGACCATAATGTTGCAGTTTTCTCTATTAAACTTTCAATGTCCTCTTCTGAACTGCTAAGCGGTCTAATGAGGGGTAAAGGATTTTCAGTTTTTTATACGCTTGGCGTTCTCAATTCTGAGCTGTTGCTCTTCAATATTTTTAGTGTCTTAGCCTCTTTTGTTTTCGTGCTTACACCTCAAGCTACAACTGTGTACGCAGGATTTTTAATTTCTTGTATGAGGCTCCTCCACTCCTATATTTTGCAATTCGAACTTGGCAGACTTACTATTACATTCACTCTCAAATTCTCCTGGTAACTTTTTTGAGTAGATCACATACATATACAATTGGATTGAAATCCGTCCAGTGATTTAAGAGTTGAAAGACGCGACAGACAGAACCTCCATATAAACGTTCTTTCGAACGTATCGATTCGATTCAGTAAAAAAAAACATATAAGAATAAGAATAACCGCTACTTCTCAGTTTTTGGTTTAGTTACTGTACCAGTTTATCTAAGATCTCAGAGTCACTAGTGTGAATAAAAATTTACTAGGCAATACCTTATAACGTTTTCAATGTGATCGTATAGACAGAAAAAATTCGCAGTCCAGATAACATCGGAAAGATTAATATAAAGAAAACAAAATTAACGGTCTTTGGGAAAGAATTTATGGTCTTTCAAATTGTTAAATAACACAAATTTCGCCAAATGTTAACAATATTTTTTTTAAGCATATACCAAATTTCAGGCTAATTTAAACTTTTTTCCTCAAGAAATATAACAAATGCAAGCCTAACACCACCACTTTCACGAAAATATTATTTCCGTCGCGCGATTTAAAATAGCCACAAGAGTCATTCCGTAAATGATCCTAAACGAATCAATCATTTTATGCATTATCTCCCAACTTTCGGCCAGTGACATTCTGAAAGCCATGCCGTCGTGTCCTACATAATGCCATCGGCAATAAAGTTGGTCAACATTATATTTCAAAACGTCCCCTGCTTTCCCCTTTGTTGATCTTTTGTACAGTTTCGTGAAGGTTTCTGTAGAACAGAAATATTTTTCTTTCTCTCATTTTGCCAAAACGATCAAATATTTTGATACTGGAAGCTATAGATGAGATTAGGAAAAATATAAAATAATTTGGGATAAGGGTATAAAAACAAAACTTTTAAGAGTAGACAATGGATTGAAATGTGTAATGCAAAAAGAATCCCTAAAGCAGGCATTAATTAGTAAGATACTTAAATATCTAAGATGTTTTTCCTATCTACCCACAATTATTTAAACTAGGGACGGCGAAATTCGATTTTCCTTTCTTTTTTCTTTTTTATATTTCAGTTTCAGATGTGAATATTTCCTGATTTTAAAAACTGGGATAATTTGGAATACATTGTAAAAAATGGGAGATTCCAGATTTTTAAATGCAGGAATAAAAAGTCTGGATTTGCTTGCCTGCTCTTATCTAAAACTAATCTTTCTTCTTATATTTTAGATTAACCTAAGATTGCAAACGTTTTTCCTAAGAAAATCGGAGATCTTTAGTCTTTAACCAAATTTTATTAACCTTGAATTTTACTGCTCAGGAATCGGAAGCTACTGATAAATAGAAGAAAAAGTTTCTTCATCTTTGTCTACAAAATGAGGAAGAAGATCATTTCAACCTTACATGAACAAAAACCACCTTTCAACCTACACAAAGAGTTCTTAGCAGAATTGATATCAACAAAACTGACGGCAGAAAAATCACACGTTTGCTAAAGTTGCAACTTGACCCATTTGTTTACGTCGATTTATGAAATGAATATTTTTGCCATTGTAAATTGCGTGACGAAAAACACATGCATAAAAGTGCTCATATGTTTGAGTTGTTTAGTCCGGCGAAAAACTTTTTAACTTAATGGAAATTTCGCGTTATATGCCTAAATTAATTGAATTATTCAAATTGGCGATGCTCGCGTTGTTTTGCGATTTGTAAAAGCATAAATTGGGCTCAAAAGAGTAATTATCTATGCGTTAATGTTATTTTCTTACAGATTTTTCACGTTTCCCTTACTTCAGACAAGTTCTAGGGGCAACATGAGAAATTGGCTCATTAAAAATAAATCCCTGTTTCCAAATGTTTAAAAATCTCAGTGTTTAAACTAATTTTCTTAATATGACACAGTCATATTTAATGCTTTCTTTTTCAGCTTATTCCTTTAAGAACCATGTTCTACCTTTTCTTCCCATACTCTTTGATACGTTCACTTTGACTACTCTGAGCAGAATCGTAGCTTTGTTGCTGGATTCTGCAGTGACTGCGATGTGAAAGAAAGATGTTGCCCAGATAACATTTTCCTCTTGAATATACCTTCTTTTTTGAAATCACTATGTAACGCTCCATTAAATGCTGCAAAATTACAGAACCAGTTACTCTCCATTATCAAGTGTCCAACGTTTCGTAAGTACTGGCATCCTACAATCTTCGACCAATGCATTTCGAATCCTCCAATACCAATTCTGTATATGCTTCAGGAGTGCACTGCGAGTCAAGGAAGTTGAAAGATAGGATATCCTTTGCTTATACGTGAAGTCAGTACACTTCCCATTTGGTACAGTACATATATATTTTCTTGCCTCTTCTCTTCTCCTCCTGCAACCTGACCCCCGCCTCTAGAGACCCACCCACCCCAAATCAGGTCATGCAATTGCATGACCTGCCTATATGGCGTGGGCGCCTCTGCTTCCCTGGTTAGTTTAGAAGATGCTGGAAAAGTTATTTGCGAATGAAGAAGACTATCTTTAAATTTAGGGTAAAAGTCTTTGTCTTAAAACTAAAAACGACCTTGTTTGTTCCAGCTTTTCAAATGTTCTGTTTTGATTTTATATCATAAACAATGCGAATATTCATGTCTATTAGGTATATTACTATGTCCGACTTCAGGTATATAAGGTATGTAGACTTCACGAGTTTTCCTCTTACCGACCAGGGTGACCAATAAGAAGCGTTTCTTATCTATTTTTGTTGCGATGTTAAATTTGTTTCTATTGTTCTTAATAGTGTAATCAGGGTGTTCCTGGTTCGATTCCCAGCGGGGACACAAGTGGTTCGGAATCCACATTAAACTGTAGGTCCCGTCCTTAGGACGTCATTTTCATTCGATGGAAAACAATAGCAAATCACCATCGGTTCAACTAGCTCTGGATTCTTCAGGTCAAGAGTTACATTCAGGCAGAGCAATCATCATCATTGTTCCTAATAATTTAACAAGTCTTTTCAACAGCACATTTCTTACCAAGCCGCCGTGGCTCAGTGGTAGAGCTTTGGTATAGCATTCGGGACGTCATGAGTTCGATTCCAACGGCCGACCATCCTGACTGACAAGGGAAGTAACAATGAGCTCATATCGAAACCTACCGTAAATTTTTACGCAGAGGAAGCAAGTCCCACAGAAAGACCATACACAAAAAATCAGTTGCCCTTTTGAACTGGAAATACCCAAAATGGCATGTTGAAATGTCGCTCACCACTGTCGGCAAGTGCACAATAATAAGTGCATTACCACCCCTTGTAAACAGCGTGTTAATGAGAAAAAGTGAATAACAACAACATGGGTACATACTAGACCTAGGGGGAAGTCGTATGGTAGTGTGGACCTTGATGGCGGCCATCTTGAAATCAGCCATCTTGAATTCAGGTCAAGTTTTTTAAATAGGAATAAGGTAATGTGATACATGATTTTGGA